>CAUYLG010005985.1:0-33211 GCA_963573385.1 Cacajao melanocephalus | reverse complement strand
CCTTCCTGTCTCCATTGTTAAGCACAATTACTGGCATAAAAGAGGTATTTAATACCCATTTTTAGACTGCATTCTAGCTTGGGCAATAGAACAAGAATCCTGTTCTCTCTCCCTCTTTCTCTTCCTCTTTCTTTCTCTCTTACATTCTTTTTTTTTTTTCTTTCTTTCTTTCTTTTTCTTTATCTTTCTTTCGAAAAAAAAAAAAAATCCAAGTTCTACAACTTTTTTTTGAGACAAAGTTTTCACTTTTGTTGCCCAGGCTGGAGTGCAATAGCGCGATCTCAGCTCACCGCAAGCTCCATCTTCTGGCTTAGCTTCCCGAGTACCTGGGATTACAGGTGCCTGCCACCACACCCAACTAATTTGTGTGATTTTTAGTAGAGACAAAGTTTTGCCATGTTGGCCAGGCTGGTCTCAAACTACTGACCTCAAGTGATCCACCCGCCTCAGCCTCCCAAAGTGCTACGATTACAGGTGTGAGCCACCTCACCCAGCCTACAACTCTTAAGAATAGCTCCAGGGGCCAGATACCGTGGCTCACGCCTATAATCCCAGCACTTTGGGTGGTCAAGGCAGGCGGATCACTTGAGGTCAAGAGATGGAGACCATCCTGGCCAACATGGTGAAACCCCATCTCTACTAAAAATACAAAAAATTAGCTGGGCGTGATGGCGCATGCCTGTAGTACCAGCCACTCAGAAGGCTGAGGTAGGAGAATTGCCTGAACCCGGGAGGCGGAGGTTGCAGTGAGCTGAGATTACACCACTGGACTCCAGCCTGGCGACAGAGTAAGACTTCGTACACACAAAAAAAACAATAGCTCCAGGAACACCGAAATGATTTTATTTTATTTTTTTCTTGTTTGTTTTCAGCTTCACTCAAAGCAATAGACAACACAACAGATTAGGCAGAAAGATTACTTTTAAGGAGGTAGTTATATTTATGCTTATTTTAATGCAATATCAAGTTATGGAAAACAAACAGCAATTGAAGGCATACAGCTTTTCATTCAGCTCACTTAAAAACATCACAGCCTTTCTTCTGTAAGCAAAGCACAGAAAAGATGAGTCATTAAAGTGACTGATTATAAATGGCAATCATCAGGGCAGATGTAAGTCATTTTGGTTTAATCAGGCCATTAATTATTAGGGTTTATCAATTAGTTTTATTGAAGGCAAGGGAGCTCAAATGAATACTAGAGCATTGATTTTAACTGAGACATTTTCTCAAAGAAAATACAAATGAGTTGTGTTGAAGCCTGGAATTATGGGTCCTTTTCATACCACTAAAGATAAATAAGCTTCTTCTACAGCAACACATAAACCTTTAGTGAATAACCAAATTAACTTATTCTCCTTTTGCATTAAAAATGAAGTATCATGTTTAGGTGTTTCCTAATTTAAGGTTTAGGTTTAAGGTATTTTGTGGCCAAGAGATGAGTATCAGTTTGGAAACAGTAAGATAAAGGTACAATGCAAAGTGACCCATTTTGAACATCAAATCTTCCTTATCTTTTTTCATTTTAACAGATTCAGTCATTTTACGCGGTAGGCTTTTATAGGCATCAAAATAGATTCCTGTTGGTCAGATACCCTTAAAGGAAGCAGAGTGATGCCCTGGAAAGTGCCACTGAATACTGACTGTGAGACTGGACGATTCATTTAAACATCACTGAACATACATGTATGTGTGGCTGTGTGTACTCACAACACTCGCATGCTCAGTGTTGAGCACACAATTTCACTTAATTCTCATAACCCTGAATTCCCACTGACAACCTTGCCAGTGTAGGAAGATTAGATATCATCTCCGATCTTATACATCATATCTTTGTATGATATCCTGATATCTGATATCTTGATATCTGATCTTCCTACACTGACAAGGTTAAGAGAATAAAGTGAGCCTGGGTGCTTAGCACTGCTGGCACCGAGCTAGAGTCAATGAAACGCTGAATGAATCAAATGAATGGGAAAAACATTTTGTAAACTTGAATATACCAAATATACTATAAAGCTACTGCTTTGTAGGATCAGTAATGATGACTTCCACTCTAGGAAATCTGGATGTGGATCATTTAATACACTGGCTCATATCCAAATGCTAAATGAGGTTAACTTTCATTATATCAGCTCCACCTGAAGGCAGGCTTCTTTTAGGATGGCAAGTGTGTTCAGCTGGGATCACAGAAGAGTTAATATTATCCAATCACAATATGTGTCTCCTGTCACAATACTGTCCCACTTCTTCAGTGAGATTTCATAGTAAGCTGGGCTTTTTAATGATACGATGATGCAATAAATCTTGGAGTTGCAGCAGTGACAGCCCAAGTAGATAATAGGTGGTTATGATGCAGTCCCATCCAGTAACTTGAAGTGCTTAGAAGATTATTAGAAAAATATCAGGGAGCAGAAAGAATGGAAGGGCCTTCTGTCATGCTGAGGATAACAGTAGGTTGTTTTAAGTAAACAAAAATCAGCCTCAAAGTGTCTTTAACAATTAAACATAAACCTACCATATAACCTTTGTAGTCACTACATGGTCACTTTCCTACTCTACCTTTAACAAAGTATGAAACATTGGTTCATTACACTAATCATATACAATATACCAGTGGTAAAATGGTTATCTCTTCTCAAATCTCATATGTGCTAGATGGCCTGATAAACTATGATTTACAAATATTTAAAGAAATATACTAATTTCACTCCTAGGTATTTACTCAAGAGAAATGAAAATACAGAACCACATAAAGACTTGCGTATGAATAGTAGTAGTATTCATACTCGTCCCAAAGTGGATACAATGCCAAATGTCCCTCTGTTAGTAAACAAACAGACAAAACATAATATATCCATACACTGGAATACTACTCAACAATAAAAAGGAATGAACTGCTGACACGTTATAACATAGACACATCTCAAAAACATCATGCCAAGTGAAAGAAGTCAGGCACAAAGACTTCCTGTGGTATGATTCTGCTTACACACAATGTCCAGAAAAGGCAAATCTCTAAGAGTCAGAAAGTAAATTAGCAGTTCCCAGGGGCTGAGGACAAGAGCAAGGATTGACTGCAAATGAGCATGAGGACACTTTCTTGGGGTGATGAAAATGTTCTAAAACTGGATTATGGCCATGGTTGTACAACTTTATAAACTTACTAAAAATCACTGAAACATACACTTAAAATAGGTGAATTTTATGGCATGCAAATTACATATTAATAAAGCTGTTTTAAGAAAACCAACCTCAAAACACAACTTGATTTCTCATTACCATTACTAATTAATTACTAATAAATAAATTGATAATCCACAGTTTCTGCAGGTGCTTTTGTGGTCACTGTGGTCACTGTCTTACTTATAACCAAGTGTGAAAGATCAGTTAGGCCAGTACAGTGACTCACGCCTGTAATCCTAGCACTTTGGGAGGCTGAGGCAGGTGGATCACAAGGTCAGGAGTTTGAGACCAGCCTGGCCAACACAATAAAACCCCATCTCTACTAAAAATACAAAAATTAGCTAGGGATGGTGGCAGGCACCTGTAGTCCCAGCTACTCGGGAGGCTGAGGCAGAAGAATCACTTGAACCCAGGAGGCAGAGGTTGCGGTGAGCCTAGGCGACAGAGCAAGACTCCGTCTCAAAAAAAAAAAAAAAAAAAGATCAGTTAATTACATATAACATATTATGTATCAATGGTAAAATGGTTATTTCCTCTGAAAACTGACATGTACTAGACCCGATAAACTGTGATTACAAATATTTAAAGAAGGATATGAATTTTTAAATGTCATTTTTGTATATTTAAGATTATTCCCAACAATGACTAAAGCTATGTCTATAAAATGTAAAAACAACTGATTCAAACATGGAAAATTTGATCCAACTATGACAGTTGCTTCAATAACCTCAAGTAAATGCTCTGACTGATTTTCAGTCCAGGCTGACTGATTTTTTTCCCCCCACTGAATTGACCAAATTGACTGTGGAAATTGGTATCATGTTGAGACAACCCATGTTGCCACCCACAACTGCTTCGTGCAGGAAACTGTATCTTTACACATTCTGCATCAATTAGCCATTAAACAATCCACATAAACAGCGTCAAGCAGAAGCTTGCTAATGAAGGCCAGAGCCTCAAGAGCATGTGCTTTCTGGAGGTCTTCACAAAAGGGATCCTCCGCCCACTGCCCAGCCCCTGCCCCCAGCACAATCAGGGGTCAGGGTGGGAGTTTACCCTGGGCCAGGATCTGGCTGGGTGCCGAGGGGGCTGTTCAAAACAAATAAAAGCTCCTTCACAAAACTACAGTTGGAGTTACTTAATGCGCGTTGTACAGGGACCCAAATGGTAATTTACTGGTAAGATTAGTTCTTCTTTTTTTTTTTTTTTCCTTTTGAGACAGAGTCTTGCTCTGTCGCCCAGGCTTCAGTGCAGTGGCATGATCTCGGCTCACTGCAACCTTCACCTCCCAGGTTTAAGTGATTCTCCTGCCTCAGCCTCCTGAGTAGCTGGGACTACAGGCACCACCCACCACCACGCCCGGCTAATTTTTGTATTTTTAGAAGAGATGAGGTTTCTCCATGTTGGCCAGGCTAGTCCCAAACTCCTGACCTCAAGAGGTGATCTGCCCACCTTGGCCTCCCAAAGTGCTAGGATTATAAGCATGAGCCACCACGCCCAGCATCTGGTAAGATCAGTTGTAAAGAGAAGTGTGATTTTGCATCAGCTTTATGCTTTCCTTTGTCAGAAACGAAAAAACATACCAATTGAGGATTCCCTTTTTGCTGTGACCTATTCACATCAGGTGCTGCTGGTATCTCCAACTTCTACTTCCTTTTGGTCTTTGTTTCGTTTCATACGTAAAACATTTAATTTGCTCTGAACCTTTACTTGTCTCACTGAATGCTCTTAGAAACAGGCACGGAACAATTCTTACGGAAACATTTTTGAATGTGGCATGTGGCTGTTGTTGGATGATAATGGAAGCAGAAATAAACTTCTCTTCAACTTTTTCCCCCTATAAAGCAATTACACAGTATGAATACCAGGAAGCCACTCTCAGTTTACCAAGAGCCAGAGGGCACATTAGCAGGTCTCCACTCCTAGTAATCTCTCCTAGCACCGTACCCAGGAGCTTCAGCAATGCTCTTTTATTATGTTTAATTGTCTTATGAAAACAGAAAAACCAATATATCTATCTAGTTATTTCTTGGGGATTGCACTCTAATGAATGAGAACAGCAGGTACAATTAAATATAGACTATGCTGACATTCTGCATTACAAATTCATCTGTGCACAACAGGAACATACTTAAGAGAAAGCCACAATGCAATATAAATGTTATTCTAATGACTTCATCACATAATAAAGGGTAGGTCATCTAAATATTCTTGCAAAGGCCTTAAATAAAATTAAACAGCATAGGCTGGGCGTGGTGGCTCATGCCTGCAATCCCAGCACTTTGGGAGGCTGAGGCTGGAGGATCACCTGAGGTCGGGAGATCGAGACCAGCCTGACCAACATGGAGAAACCCATCTCTACTAAAAATACAAAAAAAAGTTATCCAGGTGTGGTGGTGCATGCCTGTAATCCCAGCTACTTGGGAGGCTGAGGTAGGAGAATTGCTTGAACCTGGGAGGTGGAAGTTGCAGTGAGCTGAGATCACACCATTGCACTCCAGCCTGGGCAACAAGAGCCAAACTCCATCTCAAAAAACAAACAAAAAAAAACTAAACAGCATAATTAGCCATCCTTAATGGCAATTACTGCCTAAAGTCTCATGATTCGGTTCAGAATGGAGGCAACAAACGTGGCTTTCCTTCAATAAAGACAGGGGACGTGGGGCATTTACAAGGCTAATAACAAGGGCAAAAAGGCCTGAGCTTCTCAATTATCCCTCTCTTAATCCTTTCATAGTAAGTAAAATAAATTTCCTTCTAAAGTGGTGAATCTTAGATTCCTACCTGTGATGTGTACATATTCCAGTCAGTGTATGGGAAAAGCTAGGTATGGAGGAATGAGTTCCTGCACAACCTACTTCCCCAAGTCTAAGATAACACTGACTGTTAAGACTCCTCTTGACTATAAGGAAAGAAAACAAAGAATACCATATTATATGCATATATGCATAAATAAGATACAAGATGGCAGACTTGACTTGGAGCAGTGTGTCCAGAAGACTAATCCTGGTAATTTGTTTTAAAGAAATAACAAAAATTCATATGGAACCAAAAGAGAGCCCGCATAGCCAAGACAATTCTAAGCAAAAAGAACACAGCTGGAGGCATCACGCTACCTGACTTCAAACTATACTACAAGGCTACAGTAATCAAAACAGCATGGTACTGGTACCAAAACAGAGATATAGACCAATGGAACAGAACGGAAGCCTCGGAAGCAACGTCACACATCTACAACCATCTGATCTTTGACAAACTGGACAAAAACAAACAATGAGGAAAGGATTCCCTGTTTAATAAATGGTGTTGGGAAAACTGGCTAGCCATATGCAGGAAGCTGAAACTGGACCCCTTCCTTACACCTTATACAAAAATTAACTCCAGATGGATTAAAGACTTAAACATAAGAACTAACAACATAAAAACCCTAGAAGAAAACCTAGGAAACACCATTGAGGACATAGGCACATGCAAGGACTTCACGACTAAAACACCAAAAGCAATGGCAACAAAAGCCAAAATAGACAAATGGGATCTAATTAAGAGCTTCTGTACAGCAAAAGAAACAATCATTAGAGCAAACCAGCAACCAACAGAATGGGAAAAAATTTTTGCAATCTACCCATCTGACAAAGGGCTAATATCCAGAATCTGCAAAGAACTATGGCATATTTACAAGAAAAAACAAACCACTCGAAAGTGGGCAAAGGATATGAACAGACACTTTTCAAAAGAAGACATATATATGGCCAACAAACATATGAAAAAATACTCATCATCACCGGTCATTAGAGAAATGCAAATCAAAACCACATTGAGATACCATCTCACGCCAGTTAGAATGGCGATCATTAAAAATTCTGGAGACAACAGATGCTGGAGAGGATGTGGAGAAACAGGACACTTTTACACTGTTAGTGGGAGTGTAAATTAGTTCAACCACTGTGGAAGACAGTGTGGCGATTCCTCAAGGATCTAGAAACAGAAATTCCATTCTACCCAGCAATCCCATTACTGGGTATATACCCAAAGGATTATAAATCGTTCTATCATAAAGACGCATGCACACGTAGGTTTGTAGTGGTGCTGTTTATGATAGCAAAGACCTAGAACAAACCCAAATGCCCATCAATGATAGACTGGACAAAAAAAAAGTGGCACATCTACACCATGGAATACTATGCAGCCATAAAAAACGATGAGTTTGTGTCCTTTGTAGAGACATGGATGAATCTAGAAACCATCATTCTCAGCAAACTGACACAAGAACAGAAAAACAAACACTGTATGTGCATGTTTTCACTCACAGGTGGGTGATGAACAATGAGAACACTTGGGCACAGGGAAGGGAACAACACTCACAGGGCTATGTTGAGGGGTGGAGGGGAGGGACAGCAGGGGGCAGGGAGGATGGGGAGGGATAACACCGGGAGAAATGCCTAATGTAGGCGACAGTGGGTGGGGAGGGACAGGGGGGTGGGGCGCAGGTGAGATGGAGACAGCAAACCACCATGGCATGTATGTACCTATGCAACAATCCTGCATGATGTAGGATGTGCACATGTACCCCAGAACCCAAAATTTAAAAGAAAAAAGAAATAACAAAAATTATCGTAGATAACACTTAGTTGGCATATACCAAGAACTGAGTTAAATGCATTATTATCATATGTATTACCTCAGTTAATTTTCATTATAACCCTTGAGATAGGTACCATTATTATACCCATTTTACAGAGGAGGAAATTGAGGTTCAAATTAATGAAATTACTTGCCCAAGAACACAAAACTAGAGGCTTCGACTAGTAAAGTTCTTAAGCCTTAAGAAACTGCATCATATTTATGAGCTAAATCTTACTGGAACTAATAGGATGAATTATCCAGCTTTGGCAGTGAATAGTTGAGTGATCTTGGGAAGTTCACAAAGAAAATAGCCCAGATGTTTTAAGTTCTTTATACTCATAGGCTAGTTTTCTAAGAAAAGGAGACACAACAGGAAAGTTTGAGGAAGGTTCTAACTATTCCCTCTCACTTAACCTCTTGCTTCTTTTCTTGAGAAATAATTATTTGACATAATAATACCTGTTATATGCCAGGCACAATGCTATGACCTCAAAGAAGTTAGGAAACTGACCCAAGGTCACATAGCTAAGATGAATTAAGAGGAAGAACCAGAACTTAAACCTGGGTCTGACCCTAAAACTAGGGCTTTTCCATTAGGCCACCAACCACTCTCCTATGACTTTTCCTATAACTAAGCAAGTTCTTTACTCTCCTTGAGCCTTGATCTCTTCATCTAAGAATGGGGATACAAAGATACCTCTTTACCAAGTTATTATAACGATTAAATAAAATTATACAAGACAGCTAACACAGTACCACACACAACATACTCAATAAATGATAATATTAGGAAAATGATTAATATTGTTATCATCATGATTGTACCCAATCCAGAGGGAACTTAATCCTCCACCAGCAAAAGAGTAGATTTGATTTCCATGGTGCTGATCACCTTCAACCACGCCTTTGGGGAAAGGAAGAGACTTGGAGAGCTCTTCCAGTTGCTAAAGCTGTCTGTCCATTCTGCTTGGCAAAATATCCTGAGGATAAATCTCTCACTTTAATACAAGAAAGGGGAACAAAAGATGACTTCCAATTAAGCCACATTACAAAAAGTTCCAGGAGAAAAACATTGTCCTCAGAAAATGATAATTCAATGTATTCATCCAACAAATATCCACTGGCATACAATCAGTGCCATAAATTCAGACTGGCTTCCATCCTCTACCAACAAATGACCCTATCATTCATCATACAGGTGCTCTCTCCCTCTGATGAGCTCCTAAACTTCAGGTTTGTGTCAGAGACAAAGCAATGATCAGAACTATCTGTGGGGCTTGGTAAATCAAACATTCATCCACACACTGGGGGTATATTGCTGGGTGGTTGGACAGAAGCTTACCATAATGGATACCATAAAGACCGGTGAGCCAAAACACACAATGATCACACAATCTGCTTCAAATCTGAATCCCCTGCAAGGCAGAAGACTTTCAGAGGTGGGGACTGCGGAAGTAACTACCCTCTTCCATTTGCATTTGTTACTTGAATGACACATGACATCTTTTCTTCTCTCTCCTCTAAGGCTTCCACTGATACTCATTTTCAGAATGGAAGAGGGTAATTTCCCTCTTATTGATTTCCTAAAACGGATGACTCTGCCTATGATCAAATCCTACCACAGAAGCATGGGAGACAGAAAAACTAAGTGCAAGACAACCCTCTCTGATTAAGCTGACCCTCTGAATGCAGGCAACTATAGAAAGATGATATATTCTTTTTTTGTTGTTTACATTAAGCTTTTAATTTTGAGATAACTATAGATTTACATAGTTATCTCAAAGTTTACATTTATAGTGGTAAGAAATAATACAGAGACATCCTGTGTACCCTCCACCCAGTTTCCCCTAACGGTAACACCTTATAAAACTATAATACAGTATCACAATCAGGGTATTGACACTGATGGTCAAGATGGAAAACATTTCCATCACCACAACGATTCCTCATCTTGCCCCCTTGCAGACATTCCCTCTGTCTCCCATCCTCTCATTAGCCCCTGGTAACCACTAACGTGCTCTCCATTTCTATAATTTGGTCATCTCAAGAGTATTATATAAATGGAATCATGCACTATGTAACCTCTGTGACTGGCTTTTTCACTCAGCGTAACGATCTGGAGATTCATCCAGGTTGTGTGCATCAGGAGTTCACCCCTTTCTATTGCTGAGCAGTAATCCATGGTATGAATACCCACAGCTTGTTCAACCATTCACCCGACATCTGAGTTAACGGACATCTGAGTTGTTTCCAGTTTTTGGCTATGATGAATAGAGCTGCTATAAACACTTGTGTACAGGTTTTTGTGTGAACACAAGTCTTCATTTCTATGGGATAAATGCCCAGGAATGCAATTGCTGGGTCATATGGTAGTGGAATATCTAGCTTTTTTTTTTTTAATGTCAACAGTAAGGCTGTATCATTTTACATTCCTACCAACAATGTATTAGTGATCTAATTTCTCTGCATCCTTATCAGCATTTGCTGTTGTTACTATTTTTTTATTTTAGCCATTGTGATAGGTATGCAGTAATAACTTATGGTGGTTTTAATTTGCATTTCCCTAAAGGCTAATGATATTGAACATCTTTTTCATGTGCTTATTTGCCATCTGTGTATACTCTTCAGTGGAATGTCTCTTCATGTCTTTGCCCATTTTCTAATTGGATTGTTTTGTTTTTCTACTGTTGAGTTTTGAGAGTTCTTTACATATTCTACGCACATACTCTTTTAAAAGAATACTTTTAAGACATGTAGTGTTTCTCATCTTTTGAAAATCACAATGTACTACAAATACAGAAATACCCTGTGATCACTCGAGGTAAACAGAATGAATGACCAATGTGGGGAAAGAGGCCCAATTTCTCGAGATGTTCATTTGTGTGGATAGTGTCAGAGCTGGAGAAAAACCAACAACCTAGAGTCATAGTTTGTTTACCCTGTTAATGGGCTGTCTTTTTTTTCCCTTTTCAAAAACATAAACATTCACAAGTTATAATCTACTACAGCACTGGATGTGATTAATATTTATTATATTTAAAGGACAATATGGAAATGATTTTTACACAGGAGACGTGTAACCGTGCTCTCAATAGTAGCACTTGCATAACATAAATGCCTCCTTCCAGACCCATCTGATTAAACAGCCTCAGAGCTCAGGGAAGGAATAACACACACACTAGCTCTCTCATCATTACACACGGCAACATAAAACCTACTGGGAATGACTCCTTTTAAATTGACTTGGGTCACTCAAACACTAACCAGTTCTTTTAAGAAACTCATCTTCCACAAAGCAAAAATACGTCATAGGTTATTTCAAAATTCACTAAAATGTACAGTTAAGCACAAACTATGTAGATCTCTGCAAAAAAGATCATTATAAAGTTATGCAAATTACATCTTTTAATGAATGATTAAAAATTAATCAGGTTTTCTATTGATAGCAATGCTTTTCCAAGAATTCTTTTAAGAATCACTTTATCCAGAAAATAATCATTCCCTAATTAATTTTTTCCACAAATCCCAACTTTTTCACACATCGACATATTATTTTAACTACACCTTTACATTGGAATTTCTTTCCTAAGGAATTCAAAAGTCTTACCTCTACCAAATCATTTCTATTTTCTCATTTAATAAAATAATTTTGGAATATAATACAAATATTTTTATAACTTTAAATTTATACTGATTTCACTTAAAGGATAATAGCAAATATATAACATTTACCTGCCTACACTCTTTTGAACTGTTCCCCCTCACCTTCCAGTTTTCTTCAAAATTCCTTCCTTAAAAAGGATGCCCTTACATGGGACTGTCTTGTGCATTTTTCTTGCAACTTCCTGCAGATCTACAATTATTTCGCAATAAAAAAATTTTTTTTTTTAAAAAAGGTGCTCTTGCTTTCCATCCAAGTTGTAACTTTACACATACTTATTAGAATTCCTTATTAATTGGGCTGGGCACGGTGGCTCACATCTGTAATCCCAGAACTTTGGGAGGCCAACTTTGGGTGGCTAGATCACAAGGTCAGGAGTTCAAGACCAGCCTGGCCAACATGGTGAAACCCCACCTCTACTAAAAATACAAAAAAAATTAACTGGGTGTGGTTGCTGGCGCATGTAATCCCAGCTACTCAAGAAGCTGAGGCAGGAGAATTGCTTGAACCCAGGCGGCAGAGGTTGCAGTGAGCTGAGATTGCGCCACTGCACTCCAGCCTGGGCAACAGAGTGAGACTGTCTCAAATAACAGTAATAATTCCTCATTAATTATAATACTTCACTTTTAGTGTCCCTTATACTTTAAAAACAGTTTGCCTTAAAGATGCCTTTTGATTTGATTATATCAGTCTGGTTTAGAAAGCAACATTTTCTTAGCTAAGGCACATGGCTTTAATTCTCAATTATTTGTTTTATACTTTAATCTCTTGTTTTCAGTTCTAAAACATTTCATATTTCCTAGAATTTCCCACTTTGAAGAATAGCTTAAATAATTTATATTATTAAGCACCTAGAACAGTACCTGTACAGAGTAATGCTTCATAAGTAGTCATTATTATTATTTTCATTACACAATCTACTCTTGTGGATTTTCCCCTTTTCTCTCTTTTATGTCTCTCTGATTTGCTTTGTTCCCCATCTTAGCAACATTGTCACACTTCCTTCAGTCACGAGATTACAGAACCCAGAACCCTAGCTCTTGAAGAAATCTGAGTGATCATCCAGCCAACCTTTCATAGTATATATAAGGAAAGAGAGGCAAAGAGAGCAGGAGTGACCTGCCTTTCCACGGTCACCCAGTGAGGTAGTCAGTAGGACTGAATTGGGAACGTCAAATAAAGCCTATTCATTCTCAGAAACTGAGCTTTTAAAATTGTCCGACAGGTCAAGTCAGCTCTGCACATACATAGTTCTTGGTAATACTTCTGCGGAAAAAATTGGCTTAACTAAGGAAAGAACTGTCCAGTTTTCAGATGCTTCAAATTGTTGTGCTGCTAACAGCAACTTCTAAATTTCTGTGTCTCTCCCCACTATCCTCCCTCCCTGACCCTGTCCCTCTCTGGCATTGTAGATGTTCTTTAAATCACGAGGGTTGTTTTTATTTCTTGGGGTCCGGGATTAGGGGTTGGCTGGCTGTTTTTAAACCTACTGAGTTACTAGATCAAACCTAGGTAGGATTTGTCAGGAGCCATGGGGATACAGAAATAATGACACAATCACCAAGACCCTTTGAAAGAACGGTTTGTCCTTTTGGCAGGGGAAACTTCCTTCTACAGTGTCTACTGCATGGCTAAGATGTAAGAGGAGCTTCTCTCTCTTCGCTCTCTCTTGCTCAAGTCTAGTTTACTTTTTAATTTTAAAATTTGGTTTACTTTGGCATAATTTATACACAGAAAAATTCACTCACCCTTTCAGGTGCATAGGTCTTTGTTTTCTAAAAAACACATATAATCATGCAACTACCACCAAAATCAAGATACAGAACGTTTCCAACACACCAAAACGTTCCTTCATGCCTTTACAGTCAACTCCTCCTCCACTGTTTGTCAACATGTTGATGTTCTAATTATATTTTGCTTTTGCCAAATGTCACGTAAGTGGAATCACACAGCTGGTAACCCTTTGAGTCAACTTCCTTCACTTAGCATGAAGTATCTGATATTCACCCATGTTGTTGCATGTATCAGTAGCTTGTTTTATTGCTGAGTAATATGCCACTGTGTGGATGTATTACAGTCTGTTTTTACATTTACCAGCTGAAAGACATTTGGGTTGTTTCCAGTTTGCAGCTTTATGAATAAAGCCACTATAAAGAGTTGCCTAAAGTTTTTGTGTGGACATATGTTTTCATTTCTCTTGGGTAAATATCTAGGAAGGGGGCTGCTGAATCATGTTGTAAGAAATTGCCAAACTATTTTTCAAAGCAGCTGTACCATTTTCTATTTCTACCAGCAATGTATGAGAGTTCTAATTCCTCTATATTCTTGTCAGTACTTGATATGATTAGGTTTTTTTGTTCTCTTTTGAGAGAAAGAAAGTAGCAATAAATATTTTTAGCATACTAAACTGTTAACAATTTAAGCAACCTTGACTCCTCTCTTTCTTTTAAAAGTCACAAGCAATCTATCAGGAAATTCTATCAACTCTACATTTAAAATATATCCAGAATCATCACTTCTCCCCATCTTTATAACTATCTCCCTGATCGGAGTCCCTGAAACTTACCTGAATTACCAAAATATTTTCCTAACAGCTGATTCTACCCTTGTCCCCCACATTCGGACACAGACACACTGGCCTCTACTGTTCCAGTAGCATGCTAGGCACACCCTATGGCCTCTGTTTCCCATATACCTACTTGACCAGTTCCTCTCCACTTTCAAGCCTTCCTTTCAACTCATCTTCCCTCTGAGGTCTCCTTGATTAATATGCAACCTACCCTTTGTCTCCCCTAAGTTCAATCTACTTTTTCTTTTCTATTAATAACAACCCTCTAACACACTCTGTATTTTACTTATTTATTATGTTTATTGTTTAAGGAACATTTCCCAACCCACTCTGTTACTGCTAAAATATAAGTTCTATGCTCATAGAAATCTTTTCTTTCACATATTGATATGTTTCAAGTACTGTGAACAGTGCCTAGAAAATAGTAGGTATAAAATAAATAGTTGCTGAATGACCAAACTAACACTGGCTTTGGTATCTAAGGTAGCACTAATCGGAAAGTCTGTGTGAGGCCAGATTTATAGAAGAGTAAAGCCAAAGGTAGAAAATAAAATTTGTAGCATGTATATTGAAACAACAAGGCTTGGTTTCTTTAAACACAAATCTAGTTGGGCAGCATTTACCTACAGAATTTCTGCAAAAATGTATTTTTCAAAAGCTCTCCTATTGGAGAAAGTAAATGAAACTAACCAGGCTCATATACAAAAAAAACTCTTGGCACACCAACTATATAGGTTTTTTTCTTCTATAAACTTCTGCATCTGTGTAAGATTGCCCCAGAATGATTGCCAATTTTATTTTCTTAGTCTTAAGTTCTATTCTCATTACCCTTCCATTTCTATTTTTTATCCTCAGGGAAAGAGAAGTTACTACCAGGGCATTCTCACGTCTTTCAAAGAAATGGCACAGGTGTTAATCTTGTATTTATGTTTGATGTGGGTAATGATGGCTATGACTGGAGCTGTAGGTTTGTTAACATGCAGGGCTCTCACCTCATTAGTGGCGAGGTATGTTTTGAAGTTAAGCTGCAATGTTTCCTGTAATGTCGGATCTGGCCTAACAGATTTTCTCACTGTTCATTTTCTTTGTTTTTACCCATAGTCAGTATGTGCTATGCTTATAGGGCTCTCCCATATGCCTTTTAATAAACACAACTTTCCACGGTAGTTAATTTGGTGGGTGTTTCAAACATTTTTAATAACTGTGTCCTCATGTGGAATTATCACACGTTTGGTTTATTTTAGAGAAAAGATTTTCATAATTTTTGACTCAGTAATATAAAGTATAATAAACTCTCTCCCTGGCTTGGTTTTGGAGTGGTGTATTCTTATTAACTGGATAAGGTGATTAATTCATAGTTATAATAAAAACATGCCACGTTCTTAGCATTCAATTGTTTATAAAGTCCCCGCACAAATATCTCAATCAAATCTTAAAAAGAGCAAAAGAAACAGTAACACCTGATTGAATATAACATTTGCCGATCCATTATGAAAAGCAACTGCTGTGCTTGAATTTCCAAAACAATTTTCAGTTAACATAATATACTATCAAATAAACTAACTTTTACCAGACTAACACGCCTCATGGGATGGGTGGTTTGCCACTGCTTATTGCCCAGATTTCATTCTACTCTACAGTCCTCACTGGATACACAGTATGGGATAGACTCCAGGTTTTCAAGAGTTTGTTTGGAAGCCATTAACTATGTTTAGTCAATTCTGTAATATATTATTTATAGATATACTTTCTACGGCTAAAATCCAGGACCACTGTACTCCAAGGAAGCCATTTAAATGTGAGAAACAGTCTGTTCTCTTATCTCATTAGATACTGAACACATGTCCATTGCTTAATCTTTTGAAATCTGTGCTCATAAGTACAAAGCAATTTCCTTTTCTTTTCCTCTGATTTTTAAGAACAGCATTAGAAAAGGATGGTCAGAGGATAACACAGGTACTCAGACCAAGACAAAGGGGAAAGAGGTACAGATCACTCGTTAGTATTTCTCTTTCACCATCTGCTTTTCACTGTCCTCTCACATTGCCTAAACCAGGCTCTCCCAACCCTGTAGAAGGACCCCTGTCTTTGATTTGACGATGTGATACATGTTCAGCTAGAATTCCCATCATCATTCATTTAGAGAAAGCAAAAATGAGTTCGTATGCTTTTAAGAAGTTACAGCAGTGAGCTCACATACCAAAAGTGCATAAACAAGTATTATCTATTTAATTGCCTTAGCTGCACTTAAAAGCTCTGATCTTTAATTGCCTGATTGAACTGATCTAAAAAGCTACAATTTTTTAATCAAGAAGAAAATTAAATAGCTTTTTGTAAATAAAAAGGCATCTTTAATCTTATTTTTATGGAATCCAAGTTATTAAATATGGACAAAACCGCTAAAATATTAAGTTAACAACTACTCAATCTAGGGTAAATTTCTCATTACAATGCTTTACAAAAGTCTTCAGAGACACCTAGCTTCTTTGACTCTTCAATAAAAACACATGCTTTTAAGTCCAGAAGGTAAAAGTTACCATGAATAGCTGGGAAACTCAAAAGCTAAACAGGAATATATCTAATGAGGTGTATTACCACAGCATATTTATTTCTATAGTTGAGCGGCCATAACTACTGGGAATATAACTGTTCATCTGCACAGCAATTCATTAGTCTTTCCATTTAGACAGATGTAAGTGCATACTCATTCACTGAAATTCCTTGAAAGGACTTGTTGGCCCTCTACCACTGCTCCTACTCTGTCCTTAACAGATATATTCTTCTCACAACAGGTGGCATTTTATAGTAGGTTACTCTCTGTAGGAATTTGGCTGGCCAGCACCAAGTGAAAAAATAAGTACAGGCCCAGGATTCCCTTTTGAAACCTCTATGCTCTCCATCAGTTAAACCACTGCAGCCTTTGTCTGTCACTGATGAAAGAGTCCTTTCTTAGCCCAAGTTGCAACCAGGGATGAAAAGAAGGACCTACTGGCTTCTGAGAGGCTCTGGTCCACCAAGCTTGGCCACAGTGATCAGAAAGTGGTTATACTGAGAATCTGACCCTAGATATTATTTTTAGATCCAGACAAATCCATTTGAAACATGTCTATGAAGACCCCATTTGAAATGAAAAATTTAGGCAGTTTTCCCACATCCAGAGTAAAAATTAAAATCAAATAATTTAGATATAGGGATACTAAAGGCACATCAACTTATTGGCATAATTTCTAACTTAAAAGAAGAAAAATCAAGATAATGGCAGAATAACTAACACATAATTCCTTATCCACTATAGTTCTTTGTGGTACTAAGATTCCTTACAGAAAGTTATAGCTAGAGAGAGATTTCAGTATAAGCCAGAATTAACCTGTATGCCCAGAGTACAGGATGACCCTAATACTCACTTTCTAACAAAACTCAAATTTCCATGGCACTGTCCTTTTAAAGAAAGCTTTGATAGAGAGAATGAATGATTTTCCTTTAGTTCTTTTGTCAAATGGATAGCACATGTCCATTTTTAAGAAATCAGTAAAATGATGAGAACTGACCATTGGGTTAATTCTTATTAAAATGGTTATCACTACTTTACAGGTTGCTGGGTGTTTCTATAGGGAATAGAAACAATAGTAGCTATATCATGTTAAATACTGTTATCTCTTAACCTCGGTAGTCAAAAATGTTCCATTTTTCTTTCATCCACCAAATGTGTTTACATACTTATTTACATCCAGTGAAAGTAATACTAACATAACTCACTCTCCCTACATCTACATTTTGCACCAACTATAGTCTAGAAATGGAGTTGACTGGCTTTCAAAAGAAATCTAGTTTATGATTCCATTTACTCAGTATAAATACCTCCAAAAACCTAAATATTTTATTTGTCAAAATCTAGATACCCTCACTAAAAGAAGGAGGATTTAAGAAGAAATGTAGAATCACTAGGATATTAAAACCACCACAAAAGAAAACAACCCTTAGTGACAGATATGACATCACAGTTGAAAATATCAGTTGTTTTCTCCAACTCACAGTTTATACCCTTCTAAAGAAAAACTTTCCTTTAATCACATCTAATGTGTATGCTGTTGCATTCCCCAAATGTACATAAAGCTAAGATGAGCAGATGTGTAAAATTAAACAGCACTGTTAGTAACATCAAGCCTTGAAGTTGCTTTATTATAGTCTCTTTCTCACTTAATAATTTGCTTCAAATGAATTCAGATATTTTGGGAACGTTAAAAAAAAAAAAAAGGAAATTCCTTTTGCAATATTCAACAGTTATCTGATTATTCTCTCATGTGTTCTGTTACTAGACAAGGGGACTAGTCCTGATGCTTTCACCAACACCTTATTTAAAGTTTTACTTTTGGCCAGGTGCGGTGGCTCATGCCTGAATCCTAGCACATTGGGAGACCAAGGTAGGAGGATTGCTTGAGGCTAGGGATTTAAGACCAACTTGGTCAACATAGCAAGACCCTGTCTTTAAAAAAAATTAAAAACAAAGTTTTACTTTCCAGGTATGTGAAGCAATCTCTTAAGGAACACTGTGTGATGATATCTGAAATGTTAATAGAAGGAAGGATGTAATTGTACAGAAAGCGAAGGTTTTTGCATTAACAAGGGTTAAGTAAGACAAACAAGATCTTGTCGTCTTCAAATACTATGAAATATCTTTTTACAAGTTTGACAAAGGTGATTCACAAAAACACACTACCAAGTTTATAATCTAAATGAGAGCAGCCGATGGAGAAAACAAGAAAAATAACATTTATAAAGCAGCCATCTTTTTGACTACCAGATATATCAGCTGGTTTTAATGTTAGAACACTTACTTTAAAAATCAAGGTATCTTGAGAAACCCACCCCCACCCCAAATTAAGTCCAAGCTTATAAGCCCAGCACATACCTCTATGTAAAATCTTTAAACTCCACAAATAAGTAAGGCCTTTAACAACCTAAATTTAGGAAAAAGAAAACAGTACAATTATCAATTATGGTTTTTATAAGAAACTTTCCATATTTAAATATATCAACTTTTTTTTTTTTTTTTTTTTTGAGACAGGGTCTTGCCCTGTCACCTAGGCTGAAGTGCTATGGGATACAATCACTACTCACTGTAGCCTCGACCTCCTGGGCTCAAGCAATTCTCCCACCTCAGCCGCCTGAGTAGCTGGGACCGCAGGTGTGTACCACCATGCCCGGCTAATTTTTTATTTTATTTTTTTTGGTAGAAACAGGGATCTCACTAATGTTGTCTAAGCTGGTCTTGAACTCCTGGGCTTAAGTGATCCTCCTGCCTCGGCCTCCCAAAGTGCTGGGATTACAGGTGTGAACCACCACATGCAGCCTAATTCTTCCTTTAAAACTCTGTCAACCAATAAGCATTTACCGAACATCTTGCATTTCTGTGTGAGGCTCTGAGGGAACATCAAATGTTAAAGCCACAGGTTTCTTCCTTTAATGAGCTTATACTGTTCTGAAGATAAGGTACTCCCAAAGAAATAAATAAGTACATGTGTATTTAAAATGATCTGGAAGTACATATGCCAAATTCATAATGATGCTAAGCCAGGTAAGGAGAGAGACAGGAAAAGGGGACAATGGCTTTCTTAATTTTCTGTATTTCTGTGTGTAAAACCTTTTTTGAAGTCATGACACTTATGACCAAGGAGAGACTTTTTTTGTGAGACAGGATCTCACTCTGTTGCCCAGCCTGGAGTGCAGTGGTGCAATCATAGCATACTGTAACCTCAAACTCCTGGAATCAAACAATCCTCCTGCCTCAGCCTCCTGAGTAGGTGGGACTACAGGTACACACCACCATACCCTGCTAATTTTAAAATATTTTTTGAAGGGATGTGATTTTGTTTTGTCATCCAGGCTGGTTTTGAACTCCTAGCCTTAAGGGATCCCTCTGCCTCGGCCTCCCAAATCTCTGGAACTACAGGTGGGAGTCACCATGCCTGACCTGAAGAGACATTTTTTAAGTTAACTAATGAAATAAGGCAGTGGGTAGAATAGAAACTGATTTTCCTGTTGGTAGTCAGAAAGGCTTACTAACGTGTTGCATCTTGAGTAACGAATTTAACTTAAATGAAAAAAAAGAAGGAAGTGTTTAGGTCAAGGTAAAAATATATAATCAAAGTGTTGGGGCAGTGTACTCTCCAAAATATCAAAGTCATGAAAGACAGAGAAACACTGAGGCATTAGAGAGGTATGCAATGAATAATCCTAGACTGGAAGTAGAGCCAGAATCTTTTTCCTTTGGTCTATACAGGGTATTATTGGACAACTGGTGAAATCTGAATAAGGGCTATTGAGTAGATAATAGTATTGTATCAATACTAGTTTCCCAATTTTAATCAGTGATTACATAAGATAATGTCTTTGTTCTTAGGAAATAGATACCTAACATATTTTGGGATAAAGGCTGTGATATCTGTAACTTATTCTCAAATGTTTCAGGAAAAAAATATGTATATAGATTTTTAACTAAATGTGGTAAACTGTTAACTGGGGAATATGGGTGAAGCATCATCTGTGGGAATTTTCTGTATTAGTCTCACAACTTTTCTATAAGTTCAAAACAATCTCAAAATAAAAAGTTTCCCCAAAATTTATAAAGTATATTGGGGGTAGGAAAGAACAAAGTATATCAACATGGTCCTCACAAGCCAGTCTGGCTGGCGCAAAGCATATATGTTGACAAGGCACAGTATTGAAAGGGCAGGTCAAAGAAATAAAATGAGAAAATACAAACATCTGAATTAGATTTGCATTTGTCACTTTCATAGCCTGAGTTAAGAATAATCAGTCAAATGAGATACTGAAAAAAAGATGTTTCTATGACCCTAAGTACATGGGTTATAAGTACTACCTACTATGTGGAAAATTTAATCAGTGGTTGTCATTAATAACTTTAAAATCTTTACGTATAAATTGCTATGAAAGGAAACGTACGTTTTATTCATAACCATTGACCCTATATGCACGAGTGTGAACTTACAAATTTCAAGGTTGATTATTCATAGACACCAGATACACTGAACAAATCACTATTAGTCAAAATTTACTGTAAGAATTTAAAAGTATCGAACATTATAGAGAATTCTGGGTGAGTCAGGACTATAAGAACAAGAAAACCTACCATTACCATGAGAAGTAACTGAGTGGTTTACGTATCTTGAAAATGGTAAGAAGAGGGTTAGGGGATAAAAACGCAAGGATTCTAGTTGATCAAGGAAGCCGAAGAGCAACTGTAAAATAAGAAATGCAGGCTGGGCACGGTGGCTCATGCCTGTAATCCCGGCACTCTGGGAGGATGAGGTGGGTGGATCACGAGGTCAGGAGATTGACACCATCCTGGCTAACATGGTGAAACCCTGTCTCTACTAAAAATACAAAAAAGTAGCCAGGTGTGGTGGCACACGCCTGTAATCCCAGCTACTCAGGAGGCTGAGGCAGGAGAATTGCTTGAACCCAGGAGACAAAGGTTGCAGTGAGCTGAGATCGCCAACACTGCACTCCAGCCTGGGAAACAGAGTGAGATTCCATCTCAGAAAAAAAAAAGAAAGAAAGAAATATAATGGGAGAAAGCCAACATCCAAATACTAAAGATCTAGAAGACAAAATCTATATCAATTAATACTGAGCAGAGGTTAACATATTTTAATTGTTCTCATAGGGTGCAATGTACTCCTGAAAGATTTGCTAACATAGTCATCAATTCCAGTATACGTTTGTCTATTCTAAGAGAACAGCATATGTTTTTATAACAAATGACTTCTTCCAGAGTTTGGAAATAACTGCCATTACAATAAAACATGTGTTCTGGACAGTAAAACAACACAAAAATAAAATATCAAAATATTAATAAGATAATTTTATCACAAAAGGAAACATAAAAATATTTCTTTAAATATTTATAAAAATTAATATCTATAATGAAAACAATTTTCTCTTTGAGTATCAGGAGGAAGTCATCTTATTTAACATGGAGGTAATCATCTTCTCCATTCTAAGGAAGTAGGGTTAAAATTTTCAACTTAGAAGCTTAGTTGAATATTATAAAACCTATCCATTAAACTCAGCTCACCACTAAAAATTGGTTCCATACAAAATGAATTTTCAGAAAACATGTAGGGAAAGGCAATCCAATATACTCGAATTGTCAGGTAGAAAAAAGTAAAACAAATACTGATTTTATAATATTTGCTAAAATTATACATTTTGTTAGAGATTCAAAATGAAAATATTATTCTTCTTTGTCAAAATACACTACACTTTTCCTTAGAAACATCTAAATTCTGGTGAAAAAGGAGCTAGAAATCTGTGAACTGAAAATCTAAAGGATATTATTGGTATTCAGGTAGGCTGGGTTTCACAACAATGACTTGACAAAGCCTTGACACTAAAAGTACTTATATCTGTTGTCAATCACTCGCTCCTTGACATGTCAAGTGCACATCCTTTCAGGGACAACTTCAATCAACATTAGCACTCAAAATATAGTACACAGTGTCACCACTTCAGAAATGAGAAGAAAAATAGAATGTGTTAGGTGGCAGGGAAAGGCAGAAAGGCATTCCTCTTTATAGAAGACCAGATTCAAATGGATAGTAGTGAAAAACCACTGATCAAGTTGGAAGGCTGAAATCAGGTATATATAAATTCCTTTGGGTTAAAAAATAATGCTCTCTTGCCATACATTTTACAAGAGGAAATTTGAATAACATATCACAGAGGCCAACAGAGATCCATACTGTAATGAACCTTGGACCTATGAACCTGCCTTGCATGTCAGATTATTAAACCCTGGAAAATAAAGGTTAATTTGGGAAAATAGAGGTACCTAAAGATATGAAAATAATCTGAAGCAATTGTATGTGTTGCTTCATTATTCTCTCAATAAGTCTCTTTTTTTATATTTTAGCCTAGCTCTTTCTTTCACTCCTGCCTCTATTTTTTTTTCTCTCTTCTCATTCTGTCAGGAAAACACACTGAGAAAGCAAGGGGTCTGTTGTCAGACAGCCCTGTGTTCAAATGTGTACTGACTAATTAGATGATAACTCTGGGCAACCTGGTTAACTTTTCTAAACCTCATCTTGCATATGCACAGAATATGTTCAATAATCTACACTTTACATGGTGGCTGTAATGGCTAAATGACATAACATTTGTATAGAAAGCATGCAATGGTGATTGGCACAGGAATTGTTCAATGTACACCTATTTCCCTACTCTGTCTTTCTGATTCTGTTGCTTTTGACTTGGCAACACCATCCATGTGCTTTCTTGGCCTCAATGAGGAAACTCAAGAAAAAGATGTTGATGCCATCTTCAGTACACTTTAAGAGAGATAACCAAGGATACTGGGAACACAATCAGACTATTTAGTTTACACATCATAACCTACAGCTGATCAATTCGCTAGTCTTATTTTGACTAGTACAACCCTCCTGGTGTCAGGTCTTAGCCATGGGTCAATCTGGTGTTTGTCAGCTGCAACAAATGATAATCCAAATTTGTAGCCTACTCAGATTACATATTTAAAAAAATACACTTTGGAGGCATTATACAAACCTAGGTTCCAGCTGAATTTATTAAAAGTGGCAGACAGAGCAAAATTATCAAAAGCATTTCTTCTCCAGCTATAAGAAGTTTTCATTACTATGACATGAAGAGCCACAAAAGCTGGAAAAATTAGACACATATTTAGCGGGAAAACCCTTAATTAAAAAAAAGTAAGGGCAAATATAAATCCTTTGGAGTAGCACTTACTTTAATGCCTTTCACTAAAATAATTTGTGTCATATTTTCATTCACTTAAGAGGCAAGCCCTGCATTTGACGCTGAATTATTTTTTCTGCTGACTCTATTCACTTCAGCAGTCTTCCTACTCCAGTAGAATCGAAAAGATCAGCGGCCTTGTGTGGATGCCCTAAACAAGAGGGAAGTAGGATTTATGAAGTTCAGGAAGAACATGTTTCTCTACTGAAGATGGCAGATTTCTATTTTTGCCAAGTTCCATAGACAATTGAGTATACAGAATTTATATACTTTTTCTCTTTTTCAATTGGTATCCTTGCCTTTTTTTGCCCTTTATTATACATGTTATTAAACTTTACAGCCAAGAACTGCCAAAAGCCACAAAGCATTCATTCTCTCCTGAGATTAGAACAGGAAACGAAACATATTTATTTTCATTCGAAATAGTGATTCAAATATTCAAATTTCATATGAATCTACCTACACATGTAGATGAGAAGCAACTTAGCAGCAATAGCATCAGAAAAGAAAGTTCTCATCACCCAGGGCAGTTCACACTAATAATTAGAAAGAAAAAAGGAAAGCTGTGAATTACAATGAACTAAGACTAAATAAGTGTCCATGTTGGATTAAAGAATTTGAGTTGTCATTTTGATGTATAATGAATGTGAAAATCAGCCATTTAATTAAATGGTACATGGTACAATCACTTTGTTCTACATTAAACCACTGAAGTTATAGTGCTTTTAGTTTAGCAATTGTTTACTATTACACCACCATGACTTCTCTCACTGCTTAACCTACATTATTCTAAATGTGAAATCTGGAACTTATGAGAACATCATAGTAATGTTAGTTTAGTTGATATATTTCATCAATATATTAGTGCATATAGAAAAAACAGGAATATGGGAAAACTTCTTTAAATCACAAAAGGAATAAATTTCTAGATGTAGTTGATGAAAAAATTAAAAACCAAGAACATAAAAAAACTGCAAAAAGTCTTTACACAGACTGCTTTAATAACTCAGACTTTTAAAGTATTTGCGAATCATATGCCTATAACTACAAAATGTAAAAACACAAAAAAAGAAGTTCTTTTTTGTTTTTTTGTTTTTTTGAAGAAGAACTTGGAAATTTTATGAGTTAACAAGAACACCAAGGTCCCTGCAAACACATGAGCAGGCTGGAGTTCATAAGCGTGTGACTATGTTGTGATAGTGGGTGGGGTGATCTATGAAAAGAAGAAAGAACAAAACAGTTAAGAAGGTCTTGGCAGTCAACTGAGATTGAAGAACAAGAAAAAAGCATTCTGAGAATATAAGAAGAATGAGCTTGATTAGAAGGATTAAAACATTCAAATTTTCTAACACTGAAGCCATATACTTACTGCTACTGCAATTCTTCCAAGGACATGTTCTGGGATTTTCCTATATACATCCAAAGATCCCCCTGTAGAGATAAACATGCCATGTTACCACAAATGAAACTACCCGAGCAGTGCACTGGGCTCCTCCTCTGCGTACTCACTGTGAGAGTATGTTTCTACCCTTCTTATGCTACACATTGGATGTGTAGTATACAACTTGTTTTTAGTCCAATGTTCTCTATAACATAATCATACTTCCTCATGAAGTATAACTAGATAATTCCATTTTATTCCTAAGTGTATAGTCACATATGTGAAAAACTGAAAGAAACTAGTCAAGGGCAAGTTAAGAAACTACACTTTATGTAAACTTAAATACATACACAAAACTATAAAGATCAACATGGATAATGATATTTAGGTGCCTGCCTTTTGTAACAGTTTTTCTCAAATGTAAACCAGGGTACTATGTTAGAATTTTCATATTAATCCAACAAAAGCTAGAATACATGCAGAGAACCACTACTTCACTCCTTAATTATATGATTATGAGATCTGTTTTCATAATATGTAATAACCTTTAAGAGTCAAATTGAAGTATATCAGTCTTTCAGTTCTATAAAAAATTATTACAGAGTATTTGACAAATACTTTTTCCTATCAGAGGCTAAAATTCATATTTAACACTATATTACTGGTTGACTTATAGGTATGCCTCATAAGGTACTAAACATGAAGTATGTCATTCTTTTGAAATGCAAATGTGAATACTTTCATATGTCAAGTTTTTATAAAACTGAACATCAGAGAAAATATTTTTCTCCGTAAAAATAGTGAATGCATATATAAACCTATATGTATGCAAGTATACATATATATGCATATAGACACATGCATATATATGTGGCTACTGGCTTTACATTTATCTTATTTAAAGTAGATAGAGAAAAATGATCACTCTTAGTTAACCTTTGCTTGTAGTTTCCAGATTTGAACAAGAAACTAGGAAACCGCAGTGTAACTAAACATTACACTTTGGCTCTGGGTGCTACTGGGAAGATAATGAAAAAAGACACTTCTGCTATGAACTGAACCATCCTTATTTACTAAAATGACATTTTTATTATAGATGCAATAAAAGTGAGAATACAGCAGAAAAACATTTTATGTTCTCATTGATCTTTCAGATAAATTGGCAGTAGCAAGGATAAACAAAATAAAAAAGATCAAGCTTTACATGCTGGCATTTGGAAGACTGACAAATGCAGCTTATTGGACCAATCCCTTATGAAGTGAATGATCTGACTGGCTCAAAACTAGGAGGTGAAAACCCACCCACATGTACCAGTAACAACATCTAAGAGGACATTTATTTTTACAAAGGATATAAATCAGGGCTTACTTGACTAAATCGACAATGGTTTCAACAAGCTAACTGCAAAAAACAAAGATTACTTGACCACCATTATCAGTAGAAGAAGCCAAAAAAGAATCGAATTTTGAGGTAGTTCATTGGTTTTTAACCTCAGTTAGACCCACTTTTCTTAATTATCCATATGGCTAAATTTTTTTTTCCTTTTTTTGAGATAGAGTCTCCCTTTGTTGCCCAGTCTGGAGTACAGTGGTAAGATGTTGGCTCACCACAACCTCTGCCTCCCGTGTACAAGCGATTCTCCTGCCTCAGCCTCCTGAGTAGCTAGGATTACAGGTGCTCGCCACCATGCCTGGCTAATTTTTGCATTTTTGGTAGAGACGGGGTTTCACTCTGTTGGCCAGGCTGGTCTCGAACTCCTGACCTCATGATCCGCCTGCCTCAGCCTCCTAACATGCTGGGATTACAGGTGTGAGCCACTGTGCCCAGCCCCATATGGCTAAATCTTTACACAGCTGGCTCTGTGACATCACTGATTCATCTTGTCTTTTCATGTCCATTAGAGATAAATGTTATAGGTGAAAAAATAATGCAGCAGATCCACTCAGAATTAAGACTTCCTTGGCCAGGTGTGGTGGCTCACACCTGTAATCTCAGCACTTTGGGAAGCCAAGGCAGGTGGATCACGAAGTCAGAAGTTCAAGACCAGCCTGGCCAAGATGGTGAAAGCCTGTTTCTACTAAAAATATAAAAATTAGCAGGGCACAGTGGCAGGCACCTGTAATCTCAGCTACTCAGGAGGCTGTGGTAGGAGAATTGCTTCAACCCAGGTGGCAGAGGTTACAGTGAGCTCAGAGCACGCCACTGCACTCCAGCCTGGGAGATAGAGTGATACTCTGTCTCAAAAAAAAAAAAAGAGTTTCCATTAAGTTTGATGAGTTCTTTCTCTGCAATTCAGTTAATTCTTATCAGGCTAAAAGTGGCAGGGGGGTTGGTTTAATTTTTCTCTGTTTTATCATCATTTCTATCCTACAGGTCTATCCAAAAATGCAACCCTTAGACCTATCACACAGTAGTGCAGGAAAGGACATTAAAGATGAGTCCGGCCAGGCGAGGTGGCTCACGCCTGTAATCCCAGCACTTTGGGAGGCCAAGGCAGGTGGATCACCTGAGGTTAGGTGTTCGAGACCAGCCTGGCTAATACAGTGAAACCCCATCTCTACTGAAAATATAAAAATTAGCCAAGCATGGTGGTGGGCACCTGTAATCTCAGCTACTAAGGAGGCTGAGGCAGGGGAATTGCTTGAACCCAGGAGGCGGAGGTTGCAGTAAGCTGAGATCGTGCAACTGCACTCCAGCCTGGGTGACAAGAGTAAGACTCCATTTCAAAAAAAAATATCATTCCAGCAACTTTATTTGACAGGTGGGGAAAACAGTCCCAGCAATGTGAATGTTCTAGGTAAAGCCCAAGTCAGCTGATAGCAGAGCTCAGAGAAGACCTGAACCTTTGAAGTTTCACAAGTTAGAGATTTAAAAGGTAGCTGGGCACAGCGTCTCTCACCTGTAATCCCAGCACTTTGGGAGGCCAAGGTGTGTGGATCACGTGAGGTCAGGAGTTTGAGACCAGCCTAGGAAACATGGCAAAACCTTATCTCTACCAAAAATACAAAAACTAGCTGGGCATGGTGGCACACATGTGTAGACCCAGTTACTTAGGAGGCTTAGGCAGGAGAATCACTTGAATCCAGGAGACGAAGGCTACAGTGAGCAAAGATTGCATCACTGCACTCCAGTCTGGGTGACAGAGTGAGATACTGTCTCAAAAAAAGAAAAAAAGATTTAAAAGGTTTCCTCATGATGTGACAGAGCTTGAGAATCACATGTGAACTTTCTGCAGTTTAAAAAGTCTCAGCAATGTGATACTATGACATACCTTGACAGAATTTAATTTTAGCTGAGATGGTGGTATTCAAGGCATTTAGAAACTCATTTATTTGTCACTTGGTAGGTTTGAACTTTTTGCTTGTGATTCCAAGGTTACTGGTTTGTTCCCTGTGACCTGTCACTTTTTTTGCTCCCAGAAGTAACCAAATAGAAATTCTGAAGTTGAAAAGTATAATAAATGAAAATTTATTAGAGAGGATCAAGAGTGTATTAAAAGCAGAAGGAATGATCAAGGGAGGTAAAGAAAGGTCAATTGAGATTATCCTGTCTGATGATGAAAACAAAAGTAAATGAAGACAAATGAACACATTCTCAGAGACCTGTAGAATACTATTCAGCACACAAACCATATGCATAATGGGAGATCAGAAAGAGAGGAGAAAAGGAAAGGAGCACAAAGAACATTTGAGGAAATAATGACCCCTAACTTCTTAAATTTAGTTTTAAAAAGTGAATCTATACATCCAAGAAGCTCAATATACTTCACGTGGGATAACCTCAAAGAGATCCATATGTATATACATTATTATCAAATTATCTATAGCCAAAGACAAAAGAAAATCTTGAAAGCAACAAGATAAGTGACATGTCAAATATAAATAATCCTCAAAAAGATCAAGAGCTGATTATTCATCAGAAACCACAAAGGTCAGGGGCAGGAGAATGACATATTTGAACAGCTGAAAGAAGAAGATTGTAAACCAAAAATTCTATATCCAGCAAAAAACTATTCTACAAAACTGAAGGAGAAATTAAGACACTCTCAAATAAACTGGGAAATTTATCTCAGAATATTGAGAATCAATCATTAGTTGACCTACCCTACAAGAAATAAAATAGAATCTTTCAGACGAAAGGAACTTTAGACTGAACTTAAAAGACTCAGATTCACATGAAGAAATAAAGAACACTGGTAAAGGTAACTGCATACGTAAATATAAAAGACAGGATAAATGTATGTTTTGTATCTCTTTTGTTCTCCTATATGATTTAAGAGACCACTGCATAATTTTTAATTTGTGTTAGACATACAATATATAAGAATGTCACTTATATGACAATAACAGCATAAAAGAGATGAGAAGAAATTGAGCTATATAAAAGTAAAGTTTTTATGTACTATTAAAATAAAGTTAGTACTAATCTGAACTAAATTGTTGTAAGTTAATAAGTTAATTGTAATCCCTAGGGCAACATTAAGACTATAACTCAAAAAAACAGAGTAAAAGAAACCATGGGTAATTTAAATAGTACATTAGAAAATATCTATTTGACATAAAAGAAAGCAATAACAGAAGAACATGAAAGGCATGACTTATAGAAAACAAATAGAATGGGAGATATAAATCTCACCTTGCTAGTAATTAAATAAATGTAAATGGTTTAAGAATTCTAATTAAATAAGAGATTGGCAGAATTAATTATTTCAAAAAATGATCCAACTACATGCTGTCTACAACAGAGGTACTTTATATTTAAAGACACAAACAGGTTAAAAAATGATGGAAAAAGATACACCATTTAAATAGTAATCAACAGGGAGCTGGAGTGACTATACCAGTGGAAAAAATAGACTTTTAGATACTTACTATTAAATGTTGTTACTAGAGACAAACACATTTTCTAATGATAAAAGGATCAATCCACCAAGAAGATATAACAATTATAAACATGCATGCACCTAACAACAGAGTGCCAAAATATATGAAACATAAACTGAAAGAACTGAAAGGAAAAATAGACAACTCAAAAATATTAGTTTTTGAGACTTCAATACCTCACTTTAAAAAATGGACAAAACTAAACAAAAGATTAGTAAGAAAATACTAAGCAGTATTATAAACCAATCAGAATTAACTGACATGTAAAGGGTACTTCACTTAACAACAGAATACATTCTTCTCAAATGCATGTATGTGGAAATTAAGCAATATATACCTAAATAAAAATGGGTAAGAAAGAAATCACAAGAGATTTCTGTCATAGAAAAATGTAAAATACTTTAAGATTAATGAAAATAAAAACACAACATACCAAAATTTCTAGGATGCAACTAAAGCAGTGCTTAGAGGAAAATTTATAACCTACATTAAATAAGAAGAAAGATCTCAAATCAGTTACCTAACTTTCTACCTTAAACAAATAGAAAGAGAATATCAAGCTAAAACTAAACTCAAAAGCAGAAAAAAGGAAATAATAAAATTAAAGGAGAAACAAACAAAATAGAGAATAGAAAAAACAACAGAGAAAAATCAACGAAACCAAAAGTCGGTTTCATTTTAAATGAAAAAAAAACTTTAAAAAAAAAAAAACAGAGAAACTGACAAACTTTTAGCTACACTGACCAAGAAAATAAGAGAGGAGACTCAAGTAACTAAAACCTGGAATAGAAGAGAGAACACAACTATCAAGCTTGCAGAAATAAAAAGGATTATAAGAGAATTTTCGGAACAACTATGTATCAATAAATTAGATAACTTTGATAAAATAGATAAATTCTGAGAAAAACACAAACCACCAAAACTAAATCAAGAAAAAATAAAAAATATGACTAAACCTGTATATAAATAGTAAAGAGATCGAGTTAGTAATAAAAAAAAACTAACCGCAAATATTATTCAGCTTTTAAAAGGAAGAAAATTCTGACACATGCTACAAGATGGATGAACTTTAAGGACATAATGCAAAATGAAATAAGTCAGACACAAAAAGACAAATACTGTGTGACTCCAATTATATGAGGTACCTAGAGTAGTCAAATTAATAGAGACAGAGTATAATGTTGTTTGCCAAGGGCTGGGAGGTGGAGTGAATGAGTTCTTATTTAATAGAGTTTAAGTTTTCCAAGACAAAAAGAGTTCTGGAGATGGATGGTAGTGATAGTTGTACAATCGTGTTAATGTACTTCGTGCTGCTCAATTATACACTTAAAAATGGCTGATACAGTTTGAATATTTGGCCTCTAGAAAAATCATGCTGAAATCTGATTCTCAATGTTGAAGACAGGGCCTAGTGAGACGTGTTTGGGTCAAAGGGGAGGATCCCTCATAAATGATTTGGTGCCATTCTCACATAATTGAGTGAGTTCTCAGTCTTAGTTCCCACAAGATTTGGTTCTTAAAAAGTGTCTGGGACCTCTCTCCTCTCCTCTTGCTCCATGAATGGAAGCTTCCTGAGGCCCAGACCAGAAACAGATGCTGGGCACCATGCTTCTTGTACAGCCTGCAAAATCATGAGCCAAATAAATCCCTTTTCTTTATAAATTACCTAGTCTTAGGTATTCCTTTACAGTAACACAAAATTGACTAATATAATAAAAATTTTTGTATGAGTATTATATCACAATTTTTTAAAAACACACTAATGACACACCCAAACACCCCAGAACCAGATGGCTTCACTGGTGAATTCTATCAAATGTCTGAAGAAGAAGTAACATCAGGCATTTGAAAAAATGTTCGAAATTACTAATCATCAGGGAAATGCAAATCAAAACCACAAAGAGATATCCTCTCCCTCCAGCTGAAATGGCTTTTATCAAATAGACAGGGAATAACAGATGCCGGCAAGGATGTGGAAAAAGGGGAACCTTCATACACTATTGATAAGAATGTAAATTAGTACAGCTACCATGGAAGATAGTATAGAAATTCCTTAAAAATCTAAAAATAGAACTACCTTATTATGATCCAGTAATTTCACCATTAGGCATACATCCAAAAGAAAGGAAATCAGTAAACTGAAGAGGTATGTGCACTCTAATGTTTACTGCAGTACTATTCACAATAGCCAAGATACGGAATCAACCTAAGTGTCCATCAAAGAAAAAATAAAGAAAAGAAAGATAATGTGGTATATAAACACACGAAATATTATTCAGCCATAAAAATAATGAAATCCTGTTATCTGTAAGAACATGAGTGGATATTACATTAAGTGAAATAATCCAGGCACAGAAAGACAAATATGTTCTCACTCATATGTGGGAGCCAAAAACAAATGATCATGGAGACACATCAGAATGATGATTACCAGAGGCTGGGAAGGGTAGTCAGGAAGGAAGGACAAAGAGGGGTTGGTTAATGGGTAAAAAATAGTCAAATAGAAAGAATAAGATCCAGTGTTTGGTACCACAACAAGGTGACCATAGTTATTAATTTATTGTGTATTTCAAAAATAGCTACAGAAGTGGAACTGGAATGCTCCTAATGCAAACAAATGATAAATGTTTGAGGTGATGCATATCTCCATTACTCTGAGTTGATTACTACACATTGTATGCTTGCTGTCAAATATTATTATACATGTATTCCATAAATATGTACAATATTATGTACCCATAAAAATTTATATATATATATATATATATATATATATATATATATATATTTTTTTTTTTTTTGAGATGGAGTCACTCTCTGTCACCCAGGCTGGAGTGCAGTGGCACAATCTTGGCTCACTGCAACCTCCACCTCCCAGGTTCAAGCAATTCTCCTGCCACAGCCTCCCAAGTAGCTGGGATTACAGGCATGCGCTACCATGAGCGGTTTTTTTTTTTTTTTTTTTTGAGACGGAGTCTCACTCTGTCACCAGGCACGAGGCTGGCGTGCAGTGGCGCGATCTTGGCTCACTGCAACCTCCGCCTCCCAGGTTCAAGCAATTCTCTTGCCTCAGCCTCCTGAGTAGCTGGGACTACCGGCACGTGCCACCACGCCCAGC
>CAUYLG010005984.1:0-79312 GCA_963573385.1 Cacajao melanocephalus | reverse complement strand
AAAGCAAACTAGATGTTATAGCAAATTACAACAGATCATAAAAAGCACGGAAGATTGAGAAGTGCTTAAACTGTTTATGAGAGCAAGTATAAAAGCGCAGTTCAGAATAGAGGCTAATCTTTTTATTCTATTTGACAAAACTATATCTCAAGGATTTCAAAATAACCATGTCAGATGCTCTAATTTTCCTTCAAGAACTCCTAACATTGAAAAAGTGAGATTTTTTTTTAATGATGCCTCTATCTAAATAAAATAAAATTGCTACTCACAAAATTGGCACTCTCATGTACTAAAGTTGGTGAGTTGCCTTTCTGTAAACCAATTTTTCATTCTTATGAAAAGCTTTAAAAGTATTCTTACAATTTGACTCAGCTGTTCTCCATCTAAGAATTTTTCCTTAGGACAACATTGAAAAAGTATGCAAAGACATGGATGGGGGTGTTTGTTTCAAAACTGAAGTACCAAAAAAATTAAAATCTACCCAAAACATAGAGGAAGATGGGTCTGGGAAAATAATGTATAAAGACCTATATGGCGATGTGCTGTGCCATCAGTAAAGAGAATAATAACAAAATATTTATTAATGTGAAAACTGTTCATAACATAAATGTAGGTTAAAAGTAAATTAAAGATAGTATTCTAATATGGTCCTATTTTAGTAAAATACATAGGTATATAAGAGAGAAAGAATGATCTGGGGGTAGGGGGAGGGGAATTAGTGAACAAGAACAAGAAGGATTTAATATATAAAAATATACTACATATGTACAGTATTAATCTTTGGGTATAAGTATACTTGTGTGAAATTGTGGGGTGTGTGTATTTGTGTGCACAAATGTTAAGAAGTATAAGGATAGATTCATTTAAGTATGTTATTGGGCAATTATTTTCAAAGCATATATACATATATATTTCTATGTTTCTATTAAATTTCACATCTCAACAAGTAGAACAACTTAAGACTTTTGAAGATTGGAGGAAATATATGTTACATTTCTTGTTTTTCCATTTTGCTTTAAGTAAAAAGTTTATTCAGAAACATTGACATTACAGATATTCTGAAAAATTGAATGTGTCCATCAGAAAGGACATGTGAAAATGTTCCTGATAATGTATATCTCATTTTGCTCAAAATCTCTTAACTATAAGAATCAATATGAATGCAGATAATTTCTTACCAACCCATAAAATTTGCAACTGCAAAGATAATTTTCAAAAACAAAAAGTCACATATAGAAACATCTATACTTCACTCTTAGTTACCCAGAATAGTTCATTAACCAGGACACTACAATGGTTAAATACTTTGGTTACTCAAGATTTTTTCTAAATAACCTGCAGATAAACATCAAAATAATTGACTCTGACACTTACCGTATTGCATATGTAGAGGCCGTGATCATGAGGAATAGCACCACGACCATGCAGACCCCTGTCAGGCCAGGAACTACAAAAATGTACACAAGTATGTTTTTACTTAAATCATAGTGAGAAAAAACTACAAAAATGATTATATTAGAATCCAAAATACTATGCTGTTCTCTGGGAAGCTGAACTCAAATCCGACATCTACATATATGCTCTCCCTCAAACAAGCCTTTTATTTTTTTATCTTTTTAATTAATTTTCTTAATTGACAGAATAATTGTACGTAGTTACGGAGTACATAGAGATATTTCCATACATACAAGGTAAAAGTGATCAGATTGGATTAGTTAGCATATCCATCCATCATCTCAAACATTTATTATTACTTTGTGTTGGGAACATTCCATACCCTTCTTGCAGCTATTAGAAAGTATATAATACATTACTGTTTACTATAGTCATTCTACAGTGGTATAGAACACCAGAACTTACTAATATCAGCACAGTTTCAAAGTCTTTAAGAAAAATCAGGGTCTTTTTATTTATTTTACAGAAGATTATATTTTTATTCCCAAATATTCTATTCACAATGGCAAATATGTACTTACTTCTAAAGGTACTTACTAAATATCAGTAATTAATGCAACAGGACAGGGTTAACATTCAGCACCCTTACTGTTTTGGTTTTAGCCACCATAGAACTAAATCTCCCTTATGCCCTCCTTCGTTTTGTGAAACTAAGTAGTGCCTTCAGCTTCAATTTCAATTAACTGCTTTTAGGCTTCAGTACCTAGAATAATTTTAAACAAAAAAATAAGCAAAGCCTAAAGTGTCTTCAAAAACCACAAGACACAGAACAAAAAATTGTAGATTTCTAGAATAAACTACAATGTTGATGTTTTAAAAACACTTGCAAACATATTTCTTCTTAGTATGAAAAATATGCTGAAATCAGTGCTACATATATGGGATAAAGTTTTTTTTTCTTAAAAAAAAAAAAGAAAATGTGCAAATATATTGTCAAAATTACAATGGCAGGATAGATTGCTACAAATCTATCATTAGCACATATAGCATATCCAAAATGAATAGCTAACTGAAAAACCATATCCTAAATAGCTAAAGTATGAATGGTTTTCTTTAGTATTATATTACTACAAAATTAAATATCCTGTCAATAAGTTACATTTGTTTACACTCACAAGCAACAGTAAGTCCTGAATACCCCAGCTGAGAGAATTTTAAATCAGACTACAAAGAATGATACTGGGACAATTCCATCTGGAAAAGTGACATTCCTCTGCTTCTTGTCTTATCAAGGAACCTACTATGGAATGGAAGGGCTGTCATGGACTATGAGTCACCAGCAGAAGCAGACACCTTGGATACAATGTAAGAGCAACACAGGTGTGCATCATTAGAATTCCAGAGTTAGAATCACTGGAAAATAACAACATTTGAAATCTCAGTACAGTAGAAACAAATTTCATTTATAAAGCACCACACGAAAAATAAGAGAATTAATCTATGGATTCTTAGCCCTTGAGTAGTTGCACCTCCTCACTCTGCTAGTAGACAGTTTTGGAAGCCTAGCAAAAGGTGCCTTCCCTTATGTACCCAATCCAAATCATTTCTTCTCTACAATTCCTTCCTAGAGTTACTTCCTTTCCCATTGATTTTTCCATTTCCTCCAGGTGAGTGCTTACTTTGTAGGAGTAAGAGACGAGCAAGATAACTAGCCTAGTTCACTCTAAAGAACTAGCAGCATGAAAAATCCACTATTTTAGAAAAATAGCATGCCTGCAAAGTAACCCAGCCATTGCGCTTCCAAGTATTTACCCAAAAGAAACACAAACATATATCCATGCAAAGACTTGTTTAAGAATGTTCATACCTACTTATTTTTAACAGTCAAAGTCTATAAACAACTCTGATATACATCAAAAGATTAATAAACAGTTGTGGTGCTATCTGTACCTGGAAAATCAGCAATTAAAAACTATAAACTGTTGATATATAAGCAACAATATAGATGAATCACAAAATTATTAGACTGATTTAAAGAAGCTAGACCACCCCAGCCCCCCAAAAAGTAGAAACTCTATGATTCCTTTTATATAACATTCCAGAAAATTCACACTATTTATTCTTTCGCAATAGAAAGCAGATCCATTAGTAGGAGGGGTAGAGGGCAGGATGCATTACAAAAGAACACAAAAATCTTCTCTGATAATAAAAATATTTATCATCTAGCTTTTGGTAAGGGTTCCACTAGTGTGTATGTGTGTGGGTATATGTATACATCAAAATGAATCAAACTGCATACTTTACATGTGTATAATTAGTGTACTTCAATTATAATTTCATAAATTTGAGAGTAAAAAGAAATTGGTCTCACTGTTTTCAGGTATTAAAAAAGAAAACTATTATTTGATCAAAATAATAACTAAATGATAGAATCTCAGATGGCTATGCAGTGTAAAATTACAGTTAGAGGGGCCATTCCAATATTTTATTGGGTCTTTATTAGCATTCTATGTCTTCATACAGTTTCCTATATGGTTCTGAAAATGCCAAGATTAGTCACGGAATGTCTGCAAATTACTTCATCAAAAGAACACCTGAAAAAACAGGATAGGTTTAGAATAGAGCCACAATTTCCAAGCTGTATTATTTGAAAATTAATTCCTTGAAATGCTAATTTCTATTACTCAAAAATGCTATAACCATTCCTTAAAAAGTCACAGGGTACATTGATATATAAAAGTCTCTTAGAAGTATTAAAGACACGAAACCTGATTAAAGTTAAATATTTTCTTAAACTTATTAGACCAGAGAATTCCTTTTAGGTCAGAACATGAAAACAAAATGGGAAGACTTAGAGGAGATTAAATGGTTTACTTTAGTCAGTTGAGGACAAAGTAGAAGCCCCAGACAACCAGCCAATGATGTGTATGGTCTGGGATTACATTCTTGTTACTGTCCCTTAGGCAAAACTCCAATCTCACTGAATCTCATCTGCAAACTAAGGAAAATAAATATGATCATTTCCCATGTTCCTTCAGATTTATAAAGTTATCTCTTTTATCTAAAGAATTTGCTTCTCCCTTTTTATTTTCCAAAAGTAAAAGACCAAAGTGTATAATTAATAAAGTATAGATTTCAGATCAATGAAGAAGAACTTACAATTAGCAAGGGCAAAAAAGCATACTATAGGCAGAGTGGTCAAAAAGTCAGGGGTAGCTACCTTAAGAAACCCACTGGAAACACACAAGCAAAGGCTGGCTAACCTATTATCTGGGAAGTTACAGAGAAGATCTACGTATCAAATAAAAAAGTTAAACAAATGACTTTTATTCATTCAATGAACGGTTTGTAGGCATCTACAGTGTACTGTTAAATGCTAGAGATAAAATAAATTCTTCTCTATAAAAAATATCCCAGTCCACTGGTACAAACAGATAGGTTAAGCAGGCAATTGCAACACAGGGCATTAAGTGCTCTAAAGAGAGCTAAGCATTGAGTGCTTTCAGGGCACATCAAAGGGCACCCAAAGCTAGCCGAGATTGACAGCTCAGCTAAGTCCAATATATTAGCCTTATTACTACATATTCCAAGAATCTGCAAACACAGGCTGGAAATCACTGGGCTAGTCTAATCTCACTGGGCAAAGTTACTCATCCAAATGAAGTACTTTGATTCCCCTGTGAATTTTTTTAGTCCTTCTAGTTAGGAAGCCGAACCAATACTTGTCTCCTTAGCAAAACACTTGTTTATATGTTTATTCTTATTTCTTTACATTTATGAATATTAAATTAGTAATCAGTAGCTTTTAAAATGAACAATTGCATGACATTGTAATTTCTAAATGAAACTGAAAGATTATTTTCATTCATACCCAGGTGTGGTCACAAATCTACTATTATCTATTGATTATCCTATTTTCCTAAAATAATTGGAAACATAATTATATTTGTTTATGAGGGTTTTTAAAATTAAAATTAGATATTATGTGTTTTATTCTCACCATATAAGGTTCTACCAAATTTGAAGATATGTAGTAAGCATTTTTAAATGAACATTTAAATAATTCAATCTATTAATCTTATCTTATAAATCTTTAATTGGAATGTTTTTAGCATTTCTTATGCAGTAAGTTTAGCCACTATATTTTGTGTCACTTTTATAGCCAAAATCTTTTTCTACTACACAATCTTAATTTGTCAGTACTAGATTCCATTGAAAAAATTTCAATACACAGAGATAGAAGACTCTACGTAACATTAAACCAACTAAAATCCATGAAATCTGTTAACTAATAAAAATATTCTTTATCACTAGAACACCTAAAAACATTCATGCTTTCCTTCATCAGAAACTTAATTTTTCCTAGGTGCTTTGCCTGAGAACATTCAGAAATGGCTGTGAAATAGCTTTAGTTAGTATTAGTGATACTAAAGCTGGATTAAGTTCATTTATAGAAAACAGTGTCGTTCATCCCATTACCATCCTTAGACTCTACTTTGCACTCTCATCTGTTATTCATCAGTGAGGACAAACAGATGCCTCAGGAGCTCCAGACTCTCACTTACGGAACCCTGTGTCTGAGTCCCAGCTCCAGGTTGATGACCTGGGAAGTGAATGCCTCCTGATGGCCAGCATAGCATTTCTTTCTTGAAATTACGTGAGACTGTGAGGGAATGTGTTCTCTTTCTGGGTCCAAGAGGGGGCATAGTTTTAAGAGTAAGAATTTCCCAGTGCCATGCCCCACCTCTCTCCATCCGGGAGATTTAACGGCTTATGTTTGAATTTCGCAGGCACAGGAAGAAACTAAGAGTCGATCACCCCAGCGGAAGTTTAAAGAAACTCCTTTCATTGGCCGGAGGAACTTGGGAAGGTGGAAATTTCTCCCAGGATAAATTCCCCTGCTCCCACACTGGATTTCCAGCTCTCTGGAATCCCTCCCAGATGGTGGGAGCTCCCTTTCCCCTCTGGATTTCCCCTCTGGAATCCCCTTCCACACTCTTCGCGTGGAAGTCTTTCTCTTCTCTTTTTTCTACCTAAATAAAATCACCTTTCCACAACACTTCTTGGGTCCGGTATTTACTATTATGAGCCTGCGGCACACCTGCAGTGATACCATCGCTTATTCTTTAAGAGACTGGAGACCAAGAACCCACAGCATTCTCTCGGGGGAACTGTGCGTCACCAGCACGCAAGAAAATAACCCGTTACAACTGGGCCACCAAAATGGTGCTAATTTGCTGATTTGGGTGAGTCAAATTGTTTATATTGCCAGAGGCCATAACAAATGTTTACCTAAGACCCTGCATATTCTAGAAGCAGCACTTCCCAACCCAAGAGACACTCACCTACAAGTGGAAAAGACACGATACATAAGGAAATAAACTATTCTACAACACAGTATTTTTACTCATCCTTTAGTATCCATTCGATTGGTTCCAGGACCCCTCACAGATACCACAGTTTTAAAATGCTCAAGTATTTATACATAACCTGTGCATATCCTCTCACATAATTTAAATTATCTCTCAATTACTTACAATACCTAATACAAAAGGCAGGTAGTAGTGAGATTGTATGCTCAAGAGTATGATGAGATGTTCAGTAGTGACAGGATAGCAGCTCCCGAGGTACCTGGGAAAGTTAGTAAAATACTTTGCCAAGTCTCTCCCAGAGACACTCTAAGGTAGACCTAAAAAAATTGTATTAAATGTCTTCTCTACTTAGTCCAACACCACACATAGGGACCTCTGGAAAAGAACATAGGATGATGAGGTTGCACGCTAGGTAGAGAAATTACCTGCTTATTAGAAGTATTAATTATACTATCATAATGTAATCTTAGTCACATAACAAATCTTTCTGTATCTTTGTAAACTAAACTTTTTAAAGCACTTTAAAGGTTCCAAGTCTTCAATTAAACTTATGTTTTAGAAAATAATGTTAAACAGTTTTTGTTTTTTTCTCTTAAAGGAATTAACATTAAACCAAAAAATACATGGATTCATACATAAGGTTTTGTTTTTCTGTACTTTTGTTCTCATCCAATTCTTCTGGCTTAAATGAAAACACGTTTTCAATGAGCAAAGTTGTAAGCAAAAGTAAATTGTGTTTCTAAAGAGAAAATTGTAAAATACTTTATGAGTGGCAAGTATTATAAATCTATAAGCAAAAGCAAAATATATTTTATAAATCTTAATATATAGCTTTGACATGAATGGGAAAAGCACTAGAATTATTACGATTTTTCATCATAAAATTGATTCAAAAGAAAAACAATGCATTTGACAGGCTAATGTGACTCAGTCTTATGTGCAATTCTAATACTTAATTGGGTATTACAGCCAAAAATTTATGATAGATCATCTCAACTATGCAATCACCCTTGTCCCTGAAATATGTGCTAAAAGTTCCCCAAATGCATCTTTTATCTTTATAAATGTCAGGTTGGAAAAAGAAAAATTTTAGTAAAAATTGTTAAACATCAGGGGACGTTCTGAGATGTTTAAACGTGCTTTAACAAATTAATAGTCTAGACTGAGATTTCACAGACAATAAGCTTGAAAAGGAAAAATAAATTACAAATGAAACAGGAGACATATTTCAAATAAATAACTTATTTTAATGACTGTTTCTCCTCTTTGTTGTAGATTTTAAGATTATAAAATGTTGCACTAAATGACTGAATTATAAGAACTACATGGATACCCACAGTGCTTGGTGTTTCTTTCCAATACAGTAAGGGCAGGGGCCTGTTCCACGTGCATCATCTCCCACAGCACTTGCCACAGCAGCAGGCACAATGCAAGCCCTTCATAAGCGTGAGGTTCTAGTGTTTTGATTGGAAGAATATATGACAGTGAAATGTATGTGCTTATTTTTACCCTCCATTCATTCACACCCCAGTGTTTGCATTGTCTCTCTGTTCTCATTGCAACCTTTTCTTTGAACTCTACACATACTTACCCTTACATGCAAATTTTCCATTATAATTAGATAATGCTTACGTTTAAAGATGTTTCTGAATCTAAAGAAAAGACTAAGAATAACAACTTACCAGTTGTGAAGAGAAGTTTTCTAGGATCCTGAGAAAAAGGATAAAAATTAATGACTGAAAAATTAAGCACTGATGATTCTTTAAAGGGTATGCAGGATCTACATGCCATATATTGGTCATGTAAAATACTGTTCACCCAACGGAAGTGAGAAAGACTCAATTAAGTTTTGTAACATTTTTACAATGCTGGAGGAGATTACAAGTGAAAACCCAACTCAGTGAAATCTATCCATCTGAGGCAAAATACTGGATGACTCAAAACGCCTAACCATTATTCTTAACGGCTACCTACAAGCTAGTGGCACTGATCTTAAGCCCACCTTTGACCATTTTGAGACTCAATATCTTAGCCATGATGTTAAAGTATTAGTATATACTCTGTCTACCATAACTGTGAAACTGCATCACAAGATGTGAAGACAGAATTAAAACCAATAAAATATGCAGGGCATTTTCACATTGTAAGCTCAGTACAAAGATGACTAATTGAGAACTTTCCATGTTTCAAATATAGTGAAAACTGATGAGGATACTCAAATAAAGATCAGTTTCTGCTCTTGGAAATACGAAATATTAATATTGTTCTAATATTGTATAATTTCCCTTAAACTATATCTCTTGTGCCCTAATGGGTTATAGTCAACTCCCTTCTACTTTCTGGAAAACCCATCCCCACTAGATTTGTGGATTAACTTTTATTTGCATGGTGCTTAGTATTTCATAAGCTTTTGAATTCCTTTCCTTGTGCCTTCATTGAATCTGGGGTCAGCCCAGACTATATACTAAGAAGGAAACCATTTATATAGTGTCATTTTGGGGTCTTTGAATTAGGACCACTTGCCCAGGAATAGCTCCTCACCTGGCTTAACTCAACTGACTTCTATTCCAACTATTAGAAACATGGCTATAGAGTGATCTAGGGAAAGAGAATATATAAACAACCCATAAAAATATAATATGGGCTAAACAAAGTATAAGACTAGAAATGTGAATGAATACCTATAGAAACCCAGAAGATGGAACAATTAATATTGCTAGAGAAAGAAAATAAAACATGAGAGTGAGAGATGTTTCACAGTGGCAAGATGAGGCAGATTTAGCTGAGCTATCAAGGAAGTGTAGCAGTCACAAACTGGAAGATGAATCCTTCCATGCAGAGTAAAAGCATAAAACAAGAACAATAGGGTATATGGCACAAACCATCTTTTTCAAAACCGGTTCACAAAATAACATGTGTTGATTGTGTGTGTGTATATATATATATATATATATATATATATATATACATATAAAATCACTATATATAATATGTAATATATGCATAATATATACCCCATACATGTTTGTTTATATATTTAAATATATATAAGTATATATACACATTTTATTTTCATCTATATCTAATGCATTGCCTTGTACCTATTAGTTGCTAAATACGTATTTATTAAAAAGAGGGAAAAAAGAATAAAGAGAGACATGAAGGAAGGAATAAAAGAAGAAAGTAAAGGCAGGGAAATATTAACTTAAAACAATGAGTTGCCATTTTCATCCATCAGATTGGGAAAAGAAGAACAGAGATGAGTTGTAAAGATAGGCATTCTGATATTGGTTAGAAATGTGAAAACAGGACAAGATTTTTTAAAAAGGAATTTGGCACTGTCCATCAAAACTAAAAATGTGCAACTTTTGAACCATAATTCTACAACTATGGATCTGTATCACAGAAGTGGACAAAGAAATACATTTACTGGAATGTGGTTCATAACAAAACCTTAGAATCAACCTAAATGTCTGAATAAGAAAAAGACAAAAAATAAATTGTAGCACAGTAATATGGAGAGAATGAGAACGACCAAGATATTTTGATACAGTAAGTCATAATACGTATATTTACAGAAACAAGCAAATTGCCAAGGAATATATATCATAAAACGCCACTCAAAATATCAGAAAAATACATAATAAACTGTGGCTTGTTCTGGAGGAGAAGCTTTCACATTTAACTTCATTTATTGAGGGTTTTAAAATATTTTATATTGAGTATGTATAATTTTTCAAAGAAAATAAATTTATTAGTTGAAAACCTTGAAATCATTAAAAATATTGGAACTTAAGCAAAAGCATATTCTAATAAAATGAGAAAACCACTAAAGTTATTAATGACATGAATTCTGAAAAGGGATAAAAAGAAGGAAAAGAGAATGAAACAAAATATTATAACAGGGGCAGGAAACAAGTAGCTAGTGAACTGAGCAGAGGGCAGCAGAAGAGAGGGAAGCAGGAGGGAATTAGACAAGGAGAACTCAAGGTTAGGATGAAATCTTTACATGTGAAAAGCTGTCACTGGTCTGCTAAGGAGCTGAAATTTTTCAGTGGTTCTCAGTGCTGGATTCACTCTACAAACCTGATAAGCTTTTAGAAAATATCAATGCCTGCCTCCCAACCCAGACAAATTAGATCATATTGGTATTTTTTAAAATACCTGTAGAGGCAAGGGCTATACGAAAGGTTGCTTGCTATTTTGGTTTTGTGATTTGTTTCTGTGTTTGTTTGTTGTTACTTTTTCCTTAGTTTTATTTTGAGAGGAAGTCAAGCACATGATCACAACAGTATTAAACCTAGAAAACTCTGGTGATATGTGGAGGAGAAAAAGGCGTGCCGAAGATGGGAAAAAATCTGAATAAGTCACTACCAAACTTAGTCTGCAGAACAGGAGAATGAGGGTAGGGGGATGCTAACTAAATGGGACAGAGCAGTTTGGTTTGGATGCAGTCTTGGCATCGTGAAGCAAAGGCAGTTCAAGGACTATATGAAAGCATCGAGCGACAGAGACCTAACTGGGCTGAGCATGTGCTGTTCATCAGGCCCTGGACTGCACCTTGCACATATAATTTCATTCCATGGATGTCTTCACATGGAGAAAAGCACTCTATGCCAGATATTGCCTGCCACAGAATTCAATTCAACACCACCTAATTTGAGGAATTTTTTTAATGAATGAATCATGAAAACTCACTAATATTTGTTAAGTCAAATCAACTGAGTTATCCAGGATTCACAAATAATCAATTTACTTTTCTTCCCTTTCCCCTCAAACCCAGTATGTTAGTTATAAAGTATTTTTACCCTGTAATGGCACTGTCGACACTCTCAGCTGAATGATAGGAATTAGACAAAAGTTGCTGGGAGCCAGAGGCAGACCTGAGTGGCAACCATGTGAACACTGCAGAATATAAAAAGTAGATATTCTACCAACTCCTACTTTCAGCAGGAGAGACTATGAAATAGTAATTACTTATATTTTCTATTGAAAAGAAATAAAACTCAACTTGACAACTGCATTTTAAAAGCACTCAAAAGAAGAAGTAGGTACAAATTTTCAGCAAAAATCACAGACCCTCATCAGTCATCTCATGACAAATGAAAGGAAAATGGGAAGACAGAGACCACCCACCTCATCTCGGTATCTTGCTGCATTCAGTTCAACGAAATCTTCACTGTAATTCACTGAGAAGTTGAAGGCATTTACCAGATGGGCAGCCACGTGCACGCCTACAGAATCGCACCAGGAGCAAGTTAGTGGGATTTTCGTACATGCTGTATGTCAAGGACTCTGTTTTCCTCTCCATAAGTAAATACAGGGTCAAACTTTGACAGCTATATGGGCAATGCAATATTACATTGAAAGGTGAAGTTTTAAAGACACAAAAAACTTACCAATACTTTACCAAATTTTCAAAGGCTGTAAGGTAAGTCAGGGATGAGAAAACACACACACACACACACACACACACATGTCCTCCCCCCAACACACACACACACACACACACACCCTTCCCCAACACACCCTCCTCCCAACACACACACCTTCCCCCCAAACACACATACACACTCCTCCCAACACACACACATCCCCTCCCCCAACACATACACATACACACATCCTCCCCCCAAAACACACACACACACACACACACACACACACACACACACATTTACCTAAATGTGTGTCTAATTATATGATTATTTATTTATTTACTCAAGCAGCTCCCTGATATTTTAGGTATTCCACATCTTTCGCCTCTTCCATAGTTCCAAACCTGCTATTAATATATATCTTGCATGCTTCCCTGTCCCACAAGGTAAATTATAGGCCCAGTGAAAGACTTTTAACCAGTAGACATTTTTTACAATCCACAGATTTAAATCATAATATTTTTAACCCCACAGAAAAAGTGTTGAGAATCACTTCAAGGGACAAAATTCAGGAAAATAATAATCACAGTAAACAAAGTGCTCAGCTCATATAAATAATAGCAATGTTAGGAAATTCCTAGAGACATGAAGACAAACTCATTTTGGCAAAGCTAGGGTAATAAAAATTATCTTACAGAGGCTGGCTAAAGAAGAAGAAAGTGAGATGTGCACGGTCCATCACACCCTCCCCCTTGCCCAATCTTTGCTTGTATGCAAAATAAGGTGTGAATTAACAGCACATTATAATACATTGAAAAGTACAACAGGTAACTCACTGGAAAATTTGTGATCTTGGCCATATTACTTGCCTTTCAGGGCCCTTAATTTACTTCTCTATAAAATGATGGTGACAGAAACAAAAGACTTAATGAGATAAGTGATTTGAAATTGTTTAGTAAACCACTTCAGTTCACAATATATGGAGTACAGTGGTTCAAAAAAAGACACAGCCTGGAATCTAGAAAACTATAACTTTCCACAACCCATAATATGAGATGCAGAGGGCTTAGAGTTCTAAAATACAAAAAATCAATGAAAATGAGACAGGACTAGAATGCTAAAATGCCTAAGGGTTATTTATAGGATTTATAAGGTCCTTCAAGCAATCAGATTAGAGGTGGGGGAAGAGTCAGGACTTATTATAAAGTTATAGTATACAAGAATGTATGGTATTAGCAAAGGAAAAGAAAAATAGATTAATGGAACAGAATAGAGAGCCCAGAAATCCACCCACATAAACAAAGTCAATTGATCTTTGACAAAAGAGAAAAAGCAATACAAAGAAGAAAATGAGTTTGTCACAAATGGAGCTGTAACAAGGGAACATTCACATTTAAATAAATAAATCTAGACATAGACTTTACATCCCTCACAAAAATTAATTCAAAATGAATCACAGATCCAAATGTAAAATGCAAAATATAAAACTCCTTAAAAGAAACACAAAAAAGCCTATATGACCTTGGGTTTGGTGATGACTTTTTAAATACAATGCCAAAGACATGATCCATGAAAGAAAGAATTAATAAGCTGGACTTCATTAAAATTGAAAGTTTCTGCTATGCAAAATACATTGTAAACACCATGAGAAGACAAGCCACAGATTGAGAAAAAGCATTTGCAAAAGTCATATCAATAAAGGATTGTTATCCAAAATATACAAAGAACACTTAAAATTCAACAATAGGACAACAAACAACCCAATTTAAAAAATGGGCCAAAGATCTTAATAGATACCTCACCAAAGAAGATACACAGATGGCAAACAAGCATATGAAAAGATGAACCACATTATATGCCATCAGAGAAATGCAAATTAAAATGACAAGTTACCACTATGTACCTATTAGAATGATCAAAATCCAGAACTCTGATAACACCAAATGTTGATGACATCAGGGAGCAACAGAAACTCTCATTCATTGCAGGTGGGCGATACAAAAAATGGTACAACCACATTGGAAGTGAGTTTGGAGGTTTCTTAAAAACTACCCATACTCTTACCACATGATCTTGCAGTCACATTCTTTGATATTTACCCAGAGAAGCTAAAAATGTATGCCCACATAAAAACATGCACGTGAACATTTACAGCAGCTTTATTCAGAATTGCCAAAATCTGAAAGCAATCAAGATGTCTTTGAATAGGTGAATAGATAAATAAACTGTGGTACATGCAGACAATGGAATAGTATTCACCACTATAAAGAAATGAACTCTTAAGCCATAAAAAGACACAAAGGAAACTTAAATTCATATTAATAAGTGAAATAAGCCAATCTGAAAAGGCTACATATTGTATTATTCCAGCTATATTACATTCTAGAAAAGGTAGAATTATGGAGACAGTAAAAAAAAAAATCAGTGGTTGTCAGGGGTTAGTGGGAACGAAAAGATTAATAGGCAGAGCAAGGAGGATTTTTAGGGCAGTGAACTATTCTGCATTATACAATAATGGTGGGTACAGGTCATTATACATTTGTCCAAACCCACAGAACGTACAGTATCAAGTGTGAACCCTGATGTAAAGTATGGACATTAAGTGATAATGATATGTCAATCAATGTCAGTTGATTGATTGTAAAAACTGTACCACTCTGGCAGGGGATGTTGATAATGGGGGGAGGTTGTACATGCGTAGGGACAAATGATATATGAAAAATCTCTATATTTTTCTTTCAATTTTGCAATGAACCTAAACCTGTTCTAAAAAAAAAAAAGTCTTTAAAAAATTTTTAAGAGAAAAAAAATGGACAGGAAGCTAGAATGAGTTAACTAGCATGCAAGGATAAGTTTCCAAAGAAGTAAAACAAAGGGTGTTGAGGTGTGACACAACTATGGCACACGTATAAAATACTATTTAAACAAAACTGTCTGTCATATAGCTTCATCAATACCCAATTGTATAATAAAGTAATCCTTTGATTTTAAATTAAAAGCTTATATATTAACTATATACTCCATGGATAAAAAATACAGAGTCATCTATAGAAGAATTACTATTCTTTCTGAATTTCTCTGAAAAAAAAAGTCATAGGTAACAGCTATAGAAAATATATCATTAAGGGATATATTCACCTTTTTAAAGGACCTCTCAGGTCAAAAGAATTTAGGGCTCATAATTTTAGGCAGCAGGGAAGCAGCTAAACCAAGCACTTTGCATAGATTTTCTCATTTGATTCTCAAAACAAAACCATGTGATAGATAGAGTCTTCCCTATTTTGCAGATAAGAAAACTGAGGTAAAGAAGGGTAATTTAGCCAAAGTCAGACAACTAGTGACTGGCAGAATGCAAATCCTCCGGAACACAAGCTCATGCTAACTCAGTCTCTTCATTGTTCTCCAATTGAACCAGAATTCTTGGACGTGATTACAGTAGAACAAATTGAGTCATGAATATGCTGGTTTCTTGATCCTCCTCCATTTCCGACCTTTCACCCTCCCTCTCCCTAATCTATCTCTAACACTTACCACACCCTTAGTCATTATTTCATCCTCACTGAAGTGCAAATCCCATCCCAGAGTCTCTTCCCAACACCTCAGAGGTGGGACTACCAATTGGAAGATATTCAGGGATAAATCAGTGAAGGTATCTGTTTAGACAATGCTTGGCAATTTTTTACAAAGCTAAAAGTGTAATGATTCCTTGGCAATAGCTGTATCAAAACATTCCTGAGTCGAAATGGCCTTACTATCAAAACAGCTATGTCATCAAATAATGGCCAGGTGAAAATACCAGGTGCTATGCACTGAAATAATTAACCCTCGCGATTGTAAATTACAATTAGTAATTCTATCCTAAGAATGTCTATTCATTTTCTCATTTGAGCCTTACATCGATGAGGAAAGCCCTGTTGTCAATCCATTTTACAGTTAAAAACAACAATAACAGCAACTACAACATATTGAGGATCACAGAGGTAACATCACACCTTAAAATAGAAGGGCAGCTGGGAATAGAATCTAAAATATGTAGGGCAGCTCTGAGGAGTCCATGTACTTAATCACAATGTTTATTTTTTTCTGTTCCAAAAATTTATAAAGGATCATCTAAAAGCTCAGGATCAAAATGTATTTTAAAAGGACTTACAATAACAAAAAGATCATTGCTTTATTTGTTAATTTAGAAAAGAGTAGGATAAAGCTTCACAACTTTTGACATTTGTTTTCCTACCAAGTATTAATACCAAAGAAACATTAATCACATATAATTTGGGATGGAATCCTAATCTACTAATTAGTATTTTACATTCTAATTTTTATTCATGTGGCCAGGTACAGTGGCTCCTGCCTGTGATCACAGTGCTTTGGGAGGCTGAAGCAGGCAAATTGCTTGGGGTCAAAAGTTCAAGACCAGCCTGGGCAACATGTGAAAGCCCATATCTACAAAAAATACAAAAATAATCCAGGCATGGGGGCACACGCCTATAATTCCAGCTACTTGGGAGGCTCAGGTGGGAGGATGGCTTGAGCCTGGGAAGTGGAGGTTGCAGTGAGCTAAGATTGTGCCACTGCACTCTAGCCTAGGTGACAGTGCCAGATCCCGTTTCAAATAAATAAATAAATAAATAAATAAAGTTCATGCATTTAAACTCATATCGTATCCACTGCACTCTAGCCTAGGTGACAGTGCCAGATCCCGTTTCAAATAAATAAATAAATAAATAAATAAATAATGTTCATGCATTTAAACTCATATTGTATCATCACTTTCAGAGCTTGAAAACTTTTAGTCTGTTTGTTCCAGTATTTCTAAATAAAATTACTTACTTTAAGGAAATAGTCATTATCAGCTTATGGGCCAACTTCTGGATATCATAATGTAAAAATTATAAGACACATCCATTTTCTGTAGTTCTCTGTAGACAACTCTCTTTAAATACATGGAAAATAACTACTAAGCTATTTAATAAGAAAATATTAAATTGCCAATAGCAAAAAACGTACAGAACAATAAAATCACACATTTTCTATGTATAATTTTACGTGTGGTTTAAAACACAAACCACATGATGCTCTTACGCTGTTCAACATTAATGACATTTTATGTTCATATATCTGCAGGCAGTTACCCCAAATTGTCATCAGTGATTGTTCTGGAAGAATAAGATTAGGGAAAACCTTCTCTGACCATTCTGCATATTTCTGGAATGTTTAATAATTCTAACAAATTATTTAATATCTTGTGGCTTTCTCACCTGAGAAAATACAGATAGTAACACCACAGGTAATATGGAATGTTCTGCTTTTATCCAACAATCTCCTGGTTCTCCTGCTTGGAACCTAAGCAAAAATCATTTAATATGGTAAAAATAATGCAACAAATGAGATATCTGTATATCTTATATACATTTTTTTACAAAGTTTTTCAGTATAGCATTGTTCATTATGTCAAAAATTTTAAAATATGGCAGAAGCCTATTAATCAAAAATTGGTGAGATTAATTATGATCTATCTAGTTAACAGAACATCTGAACCATTAAAAAATATATGTGAGAAGGCTATATTATTGATATGAAAAGATGTTCAAGACACATTGTTTGGTAAAAAAAGTTATAAAATATAAACCACACTGTAATCTTATACTGATCAACATTAATGGCATTATATGTTAATGTATCTGCAGGCACTTACCCCTAATTGTCATCAGTGGTTGTTCTGGCAGAATAAGATTAGGGAAAACTTTCTCTAATCATTTTGCATATTTCTAGAATGTTTAAGTTTTAAAATACATATGATTTCCATTTGTAGTAAAAAAATAAGATTATTTTTAAATAAAGCAATCTCATCTATAGTTTAAAATGCCTGCTTGATCTTATACCAAAATAAAATGTCAAGCACCTTTGAATCACTGTTTTACACTCGGGACAATTTTTTAAGAACTATTAAATACTGAGAGACTTATGTGGGAACTCTTCATTCCCTGCCGCTTATCTTCTCTTTCTCCGAGCCAAGCCAATGGCCAGCCACAGGGATCAAAACCTAGCAGTTTAAATGGTAGGCAACCTAGAGAAAGAGTTATTTTCACAGATTACTGCATTAAAAGGAGAGAGTTTCTAAACTTAATTACATAAAGAGGTTGAAAGGTTTTCCTAGAGTAAATCCGCACACATTAAATTCACAGAACATCAAAATGATCTCAAGGTAACAACTCCTTTTAAAATATCAATATCTATCCAGCAGCGCCCTACTTAGTGAACCTTAGGGAAGAAGAATCAGCATGCACACACACACACTTACACATATACACAAAAACAGTCAAAAATGAAAAAGAATTTTTGTGAAGTTTTAACAGAATGGCTAACTGCTTTTTCTGTTTTCTTATATACTTCATTTTACAGCATTATGTACCACATATGACATCACAATTTAATAAAGACATGTTTCTCAAGCCTACTACACATTTCAAAATGAGTACGTGTGTTAAGCAGAGATAAGTTATTGCCAACACCAGCAATCATTTCATGTATTGCTCAGAGTCCAAAGGACTCTAGTTTGCTCACCTGGATTTAGCTAAGTAAAATACAGAATCTCAATGAGACATGATATAATGAAAAGAACTCAAATTAGCATCCAACTTAACTCTGCGATTCACTAGTCTTGAAGTTACTCAAAGCCTCTATGCTTGAGGTTTCTTGTGCATGAAATGAAACGAACAATACCTAATCACAAAATCACTGTAAGAATTCACCAGTATGTATGTGAAATACTAAGCATAGCGCTGCAAATCCCCTGTTAACAATATTACTATTATCTTCTGCCCTTATCTGGTGTTGCAGAGTAACTCACGGATCATCTTGACAGGTGACATGGTATTCACCACCATCTTAAAATAAATCACTCCAGCCAAAACTCAGACTATGAAAACTAAACAAACTAACATGTGACTGTTACACTTGATTTTTACGCTGGAATCTGTAACTAGGACTTTTTTTTCTTACCTTCTGTGACCCTCGGAGGTAAGCCAAGAGCGTTCGACACATGGGTAAAAGGATAAGACTGCAGTTGAGGTTAAGAACAGATGCGGAGGCTCTGCTTAGACACAATCCTAGCTGAACAAATAAGGCAAGGTCAGCACACAGGTAAGAACAGTAGTAATGCCCTGACCTGGCTCTACAAGCTACAGGTCTCACCCTGATGCTCTTTTAAGAATCATGCCACATACCAACTCCTTCAAGAGCCTTGAATAGTCTTCCCCTTTCCTCTCACTAAAAGCCCCAAGAACAACTAGTTTCTTTCTGTTCTGCACTGCCGTAGAACTTAGTACTCCTCTCATTTATGCTACTGTTACAATCATCTGAAAACACTGTTCTAGCAGAAATTCCATTTCTTGTTCTGCTCCTACCCCATTGTTCTGGCTGTTAAGAGCCTTAGAGAGTTTCCATATATACTGCACTTCCACATTCATGCGGTGTCGGATACTGATAAGGTCACGGTTTTAAATAAAGCTTTTTCATGTGTGTTCTCTCTCTCTGGAACACTCAGTCTCCACACAACCTACCCATTTATACAACACAGCTTTTCTGCAAGCTCTGCTTATCACTAACTCTACTCATCTTTCTGGTGTCATAGTAAGCACTACTCTTCTAGATTTCTTTCCTGATCAGAAACTAGGAGAGAACTCACTGGTATACATGAACTCATTGCTTTCTGTACTTCCCTAATTATGTCTCTAACCCTCTTTCCAATCTTTTTAAAAATTTTTATTTTATTTTCAATTGACAAATAATTATATATCTGTGTGGGTACAACATGATGTCTTAATACATGTGTGCATTGTGAAATGATTGAATCAGGCTAATTTATATATCCATCCCTCAAAACACTTATCATCTCTTTGTAGTAAAAATATTGATTCATTTTATTTATTTATTTATTATTTGAGGCAGGGTCTTGCTTCTTCTCCCAGGCTGAGTGCAGTGGTGCCATCAGAGCTCAGTGCAGCCTTATCCTCCAAGGCTCAAGCTATCCTCCTGCCTCAGCCTTCTGAGTAGCTAGGACTACATATGCTTGCCATGTGGTGAGAATATTTAAAATCCACTCTTAGTTGGGCATGGTAGAATGCACCTGTAGCACTAGTTACTCTGGAGACTGTGGCAGGAGGATTGCTCGAGCCCAGGAGCTTGAGGCTGCAGTGAGTCATGTTCATGCCATTGCAGGCCAACCTTGGTGACAGGTCAAGACCCTGTCTCAAAAAATAAAAAATAAAATACACTTTCAGCTATTTTGAAAAATACAATACATTATTATTAACTATATTCACCATGTTATGCAATCAATTACCAGGTCTATTTCTGCTAACTGAAATTTTGTGCCCTCTGTCCACTCCCATCCCCACCCTCTGGTAACCACCATTCTACTCTCTACTTCTATGATTTTAACTCTTTTAGATTGAAAATGTAAGTGAGATCATACAGAATTTGTCTTTCTGTGCCTGGCTTATTTCACTTAGCATAATATCCTCTAGATAATCTATGTTGTTGAAAATGACCAATCTTAAATAAGATGGTACTTTAAAAAACTGAGATTCATATATTTGACTATGTCTTGGGAGGAGGATATATCCACTCTTTTGAGCACCATTTGCATTTGTTAACAGCTAACTTAAAGCATTGTCTTCATATATTCACACTACATGCATTATGTTCATGTTAAAACAAACGAAGAATACAATGGAATAAAAATGCATGTTAACAAAAGTACACCTAACTCTTATTAGCCACACACGGTTTGGATAAATTTACACTTATTAATACATTAAACCTCTTTCTTCAACCCTAGGAAGTAATTAACAAGATTATCTTACTTCTTGAAAAAGAAAGAATATTGAGTTATCATGAAGTTAAGAATTTATAGAACATAATACAATCAGAAAGTTGAGGAACCAGAATTCAAGCCTAGATATTCTGGCCCCAGCATCTATACTATTAATGACTACTTTATCCTGCTGCTAAATTGCCTGTAAAAAGAAAATGTCCAGAAGGCACATGTCAGGTAATAAACATTTTGTTGAATGACTTGATGATTAAATGAACATTTGAAGTAAGCGGTTTTAGACAACCAACCTAGATAAGACTTCCCTCCTAATAACCCTCTCCAGTCCCAGTAAGTTTATTGTTCTTGTCCTTTTACCATTAAAAAAAAAGCTGAGGTATAAACATTTGAGAAGCACTAGAGAGGGTTACAGCTTCATATTCATTAAAGATTGCCTACACAGTGTGATTGGGATGGGATTTCTAGCATAATTTTTCTGTTACTTCCATTTAGAGTATAACAGGTTACCTTGAATTTTTCCTGTTTTAACCTATTTCTCTAAGTAAATGTTAAACCCCTCAAGAACAGGGTAAATATTTCTAAAATGTTTTAATATTACCTTACATTTTAATTTTAATTATCTATTAATTGCTTTTGAATATATTTTTATTGTAATCATCAGATCTACTCTGACAGGCTGAGTAGATGTTATTATTGCCATTTCAGAGACAAAGAGCTGCTACAAAATAATAATAATTAGGTCCACAATGAGAAATCCTGAATTCAATGACTTGGGGTAGTGCTTGAACATCAACATTTTTGAAAGCTTTTCAGATAATTCTAATATGCCACCTGGGTTGAATACCACTACCTAAGTCTATTTAGCTATACTATACTGTTTACAAGTTATGAAAAAATGACAACCATTAAATTATAATAAGTAAATATAATTGCATTTTTCCAAACTTACTGGCCAAATATAGCTTTAAAAATAGCCCTTTTTAATATTTAAAGTATAACTGCAAATAGTCTAGGCACAAATACAAACAAAGCAAAAACAACAAATATCTCATCTACAGAAAGCTAACATAGTAAAGTACAACAAACAGGTTTACCATTTTTTTTATCATCCAATATAGAACAGTCACTAGACTAGGCATTTTTAATGAACAACTGAAAATATTTTCAAAAACCTTGTAGAGTAAGAACTATTATACTCATTTTACAGATGACTTATATAAGGATCTTAGAAGCTGCATACCTTGTCCAAACTAGTTGAAAAGGAATTCTGTACCCTGGACCCTATGACTCTTTCATCTCAGGGTTGAAACCAAGGCAAAAAATGCACTGAAGGATACGGAAGGATAAATATTAACTTGAAAGACATGAGAAAAGCCTGCTCCAATAGCTCCCATAGGTCATATACATTGTGCTTAGTTGCCAGTAAAGTATGTTAGTTAAACAAAGGTCTTGGTTTTCATCTTCCATCTGGCCTGACTACCTTAGTTTATTACTTAGCTACAAGTTACCCCTATAGTCCTAGCCAGCACCATTTCCTCTTTAGTTACTATATGAATTAATGTGTTTGTGTCTTATAAGACATCAAACTTCTCTGACCTTCTATGCATTACGTTGATTCTTATATATTATCACAAGAACAGTCCAAGGAGAAGCAGAAACCCCAAGGGTACCTCATTTCTCCTTATAACTGCCTCTCAACTCTAGGATCTGGCTTACTCCTCCTTTCACTCTTTTCCTGCACCCAGGTAGTAAGTTTTTCAAAGGCAGGATCCTTTTTTTACAGCTGTATATCCTCAGCCCTAACACAATGGTAGTATTCAGTAAATGTTTGTTGAATTGAACTGAATCTCTAAACACGTGTACCATGCTCTGATAGGCATTTTATTTGGTTACAACTCTCAACTTAGTTCAAATATTTACAATCTTTGTGGTTATTTTATTCATGAAGCTTGTATGTCACCAATAACTTTAAAATGGTCAGCTTGCAGTATCATGGAAAACACTATGAAGTGATCACTGAAAACTCCCCACTGTTATCAAGAAGATGCAGTCATTATCTCTCTCTCTCTCTCTCTCTCTCTCTCTCTCTCTCTCTCTCTCTCCACTATACAAAAAGCAGACACTTCAAGAAAATTCGTAGTTACATTATTCTTACTCCCAGAATCTGTAGGCAAATCTATCCATCAAAATGGACAATCAGTAAATCTTGAGTGAATACACATATGGGAACTAAAAAAAAAAAAGAAATTGAACTCATGGAGAGAAATAATCCTGATGGCTATCAGAGGCTGAGAAGAGTAGTGGGAAGTTGGGAGATGAGACGATGGGAAATGGGTACATGAAAGCAGTTATATAAAAGGAATAACATCTAATGTTTGATAGCAAAATAGGGTGACTGTAGTTAACAATAATTTACTGTATATTCCAAAATAGCTAAAAGAGTGGAATTACAATTTTCTCAACACAAATAAATGATAAATGGTTGAGGTGATAGATATCCCAACTACTCTTATTACACATTGCATGTTTGTATCAAAATATCATGTGTAATGTATACATATATACCATTAATATAATAATTGAAAATTAAAATTGTTTAAGAAGGTAAATCTAAGCAAGCATCAAAAAGAAATCTTGTGTGAATAAATGCATGGATGAATAGAAATAAATATTAAGTAAATTTAAGATACATATATTTTGACAAATATAAATGCAAAAATATTTCTATTAATAGATTTTGAAAAGACTAAAAATTAATCCGGAATGAAAGTAGAAACAGACCCAAGATTGCTGACTAGATACAGCCAGGAGGAACATCTCACACTGAGACACCAGGACATGGGAATGACTAGCAAACTCTGAGCAGATCTTTAGCAGGAAAGCATTGAAAGTGGGTAAAGGATGAACACACTGGGCTGAACTTGGGGAGGAAGCTGGGAACCCTGCAGGGGGCTGCTGAGTACTGAAGTTCATTCCTAGCCCGCAGCAACTCCTGGTGAAGGAGTGAGTTAAACATGTGAGGAGTGGTCTGTTCTCAACAGGAACCTCCAAAAATCCTGGCAGCAAGAGAGCTCATGACTCCCATAGACACATGAGCTGATAGAGTTGTTCAGAGAGGTAGATGAAACAAGATTCCAGCCTGCGTAGAGCCCAGACATTTGGCACAAGAACAGCTGCAGTAAAGCATGGCCAGGGTGCCCATCCCCCAACACTCTCCATGCTCCTCTAAGAGACTTCAACCTTTGAGAAGCTGTGAGACCTGAACAGAGCATTGCGGTGTTGCAAAGGGGATGGGACCAGTCCAAAGTGCATATCCTGTGTCTGCTGGCCTCTCCTGAGGCCCCAGCCTGGCTGTACCTGCTTGAATCACAGCCTCTGATGCCCAACCAAGTTGCTTCCCTGGGGTTATCATCATAGTTCCTTAACTGGAAGACCACGCCTGATTGTTGGAGAGTTCCAGTAGACCAGCCCCTGACAATGCACACTAGCCAACCTGCAGCCTTGCCCCACTACAGTCTCCCTCTCCCCATGTGGGCAGACCTTCCTTCCTTACTCAGCCAGTACATGTGTGTACATGCACCCCACTGTGCCACCACAGCTGGTGCAAGCGGAGCTCACTGTCCAACCCCCACTGACAAAGGAGCACCCTGCCGCACTGCCACCACCAGCACAAATGCATACATGGATGCTGGCAACTCTGCCTCTGCCACCCCCCTACACCAGCCACACTACCGCAGCCATAGGCATGAGCATACACAGAACCACTGCAGGCTCACTCCCACCAGCACCCCACCCAAGCCAACAGGAGTGAACCCTGACAGCACCAGCATTGTAGAGTTGTGGCCAGAAGAATGGGATACCTCAGCCCCCCAACAAATCAGATTCCTAACCTCAGAGGGCCAGAGACCAAAGCGGGGGCCCTGGTACAGCCCCCTAGAATTAAACATGCAGTCCAGGAATGCTGAGCTGATTCTCGGCCCCCTAAAACCTTCCAGAAATAAAGTCAGTCTACTGAACTGACGTTAAACCACAACCAAACCCCTAAAGGCATCAAAGAAGATAAAATTAAAAAAAAAAAAAGTCATCTGAAGAACAATAACTTCAAAGACTTAAGGAACATGAGTCCACACAGATGAGAAGGAACCTGGCAACTCAAAACTCTAGAGTGTCTTCTCACCTCCAAATGACCTACCAGGTCCAAAGCAATAACTATGCTGAAATGGCTAAAATGTCAGAAATAGAATTTAGAATATAGATAGGAACAAATATCATAGAGATTCAGGAGAAAGTCAAAACCAAATCAAAGGAAACTAAGAAATGCAATAAAATGATGCAGGAACTGAAAGATGAAATGGCCATTTTAAGTAAGAACCAAAGTGATCTGAGAAAGCTAAAAAATTCACTACTAGAATTTCATAATCCAATCACAAGTATTAACAGCAGAATACTACCAAGCTGAGGAAAGAATATTAGAGCTTGAAGGCCAGTTCTCCAAATTAAATCAGATAAAAATAAAGAAAAAAAGAATGAATGAAACCTCTAGGAAATATGGTATTAAGGAAAAGGACCAAATCTACAACTAATTGGCATCCCTGAGAGAGAGTAAACTGATTGGAAAACATATTTGAGGACATAATTCATGAAAACTTCCCCAACTTGCTAGAGAAGCTATCACTCAAATTCAGGAAGTGCAGAGCACCCCTGTGAGCTCCTATGCAAGATGACCATTCCCAAAATATAGTCATCAGATTTTCTAAGATCAAAAAGAAAGAAATATCGTTAAAGGTGAATCAAACTACAAAGGTAATACTTTCAGACTAAAGTGGACCTTTGCACAGAAACCTTACGAGACAGACAAAGCTAGGGGCTTATATTCAGCATTCTTAAGGAAAATAAATCCCAACCAAGAATTTTATATTCAGCCAAACTAAGCTTCATAAACAAGGGAGAAATAAGATGCTTTTCAGGCAAGCAATTGCTAAGGAAATTCCTAACCACAAGACCTGCCTTATAAGAGATCCTGAAGGAAGTGCTAAATATTAAGACAAAAGACCATTACCAGCCCCACAAAACAAACTTAAGTACACAGACCATTGACACTGTAAAGCAACTATACAATAAAGTCTGCAGAATAACCAGCTAACAACATGATGATGGGATCAAATTCACACATGTCAATCATAACCTTGAATGTAAACAGGCTAAATGCCTTAATTAAAAGACACAGAGTGGCAAGCTGGAAAAAGATACAAGAGCCAACTGTATGCTTTTTTTAACAGCCCCATCTACATGCAATGACATCCACAGGTTCAAAGTAAAAGGATGGAAACATATCTACCAAGTAAACAGAAAACAGAAAAAAGCAAGTGTTGCTACTCTAATTTCTGACAAAACATACTTTAAACCAACAATGAACAAAAAAGACAAAGAAGGGCATTACATAATGGTAAAGGGTTCAATTCAACAAGAAGACTTAACTACTCTAAGTAGATATGAACTCAACCCAGGAGCACCCAGTTTCATAAAAAACGTTCTTAGAGACCTATGAACAGACTTAGATAACCACACAATCATAACAGGAGACTTCAAAACCCCACTGATAGTATTAGGCAGATGCTTGAGTCAGAAAATTAACAAAGATATTCAAGACATGATCTTGATCCTTGACCAAATGGACCTAACAAACATCTACAGGACACTTCACCCAAAAACAAGTGAATATACAATCTTCTTATCTGCACATGGCATATATTCTAAAACTGACCACATGCTCAGCCATAAAACAATTTTCAGCAAAATTTAAAACCGAAAATCATAGCAATCACACTCTTGGACCACAATGCAATAAAAACAGAACTTAATACTAAGAACTTGGTACCAAGAACTTAATACTTAATCTTAGTATTAAGGCTTCAGTTCCACATAACCACACAATTGCATGGAAATTAAACAACCTGCTTCTGGATGACTTTTGGATAAAAAAAGGAAATTAAGGTAAAAATCAAGAAATTATGTGAAACTAAGAAGAACAAAGATAAAACATACCAGAATTTCTGGGACACAGCTAAAGGAGTGTAAAAAGGAATGTTTATAGCACTGAGCACTCACATCAAAAAGTCAGAAAGATTTCAAATTAACAACCTAACATCACACCTAGGGGAACAAAAAATAACCAAAATCAGAGATGAACTGAATGAAACTGAAAGAGGAAACATCATACAAAAGATTAACAAATTGTAAAATTGGTTCTTTGAAAGAATAAATAAGATTGATGGACTGCTAGCTAGACTAATACAGAAAAAGAGAGAAGATCCAAATAAACACAATCAGAAACGACAAAAGAAACTATCACAGACTTCTCAGAAGTACAAAAAACAGTCAGAGACTATTATGAACATCTCTATGTACACAAACTAGAAAACCTACGAGAAATGAAGAAATTTCTGGAAACACAAACCTTCCAAGATTGAACCAGGAAGAAATTGATACCCTGAACAGACCACATAATAAGTTCCAAAATTGAATCCGTAATAAAAAGCCTACCAACCAGAAAAATCCCAAGACCAGACAGATTCATAGCCAAAATCTACCAGATGTATGAAGAAGAGATAATACCATTCCTACTGAAATTACTCCAAAAAAAATGAGAAGAGACTTCCCCCTAACTCATTCCGATACCAAAACTAGCATCATTCTGGTATCAAAACCTGGCAGAGATACTTAAAAAAAAAAAGAAAAGAAAAGAAAACTTCAGGTCAATATTCTTGATGAAAATAGAATCAAAAATCCCCAATGAAATACAAATAAATTAAGTCCACCAGCACATCAAAAAGCTTATCCACCACAATCAAGTAGCCTTTATCCCTGAGCCAAAGGTTGGTTCAACATACACAAATCAATAAATGGTATACACATCACATAAACTTAAATTAAAAAACAAAACATGATCATCTTAATAGATGCAGAAAAGACTCTGAGTAAAAATCAACATTGCTTCATGCTAAAAACCCTCAACAAACTAGGTGTTGAAGGAAGACATAATAATGAGAGCCACATATGACAAACCCACAGCCAACATCACTCTAAAAATGGAAAAGCTGTAAGCATTGCCCTTGAGAACTAAAACAAGACAAGGTTGCCCTCTCTCACCACCTCTATTGAACATAATACAGGGAGCCCTACATGGAGTAGTCAGCTAATAAAAAAATTTAAAGACATCCAAATAGGATGAGAGGAATTCAAATGATCTTGGTTTGCAGATGATATGATTCTATGCCTACAAAATCCCATAATCTCTGTCCAAAAGCTCCTAGCTCTAATAAACAACTTCAGTAAAGTTTAAAGATTAAAAAAAAAAAAGTACCAAAATTAGTAGCGTTTCTATACGACGACATTGTCCAAGCTGGGAGCCAAATCAGGATCACAATCCCATTCACAATATCTACAAATATAACAAAATACCTAGAAATACAACTAACCAGGGAAGTGAAAGATGTCTATAAGAGAATTACAAAACACTGCTGAAAGAAATCAGAAATAACACAAACAAATCAAAAAACATTCCACCTTCATAAATGAGAAGAATCAATATAGTTAAAATGGGCATACTGGTCAAAACAATTTACGGATTCAGTATCATTCCTATCAAACTACCAATGCCAGCCATCACAGAACTAGAAAAACCTATTTTAAATTAATATGCAACCAAAAAAGAGCCCAAATAACCAAAGCAATACCAAGCAAAAAGAACGAAGCCGGATACCTCACGTTACCTGACTTCAAATTATACTACAAGGCTACAGTAACCAAAGCAGCATGGTGCTGATACAAAAACACACACATAGGCTAATGGAACAGAAAAGAGTGCCCAGAAATAAAACTGCATACCTACGACCATCTGATCTTTGACAAACTCAACAAAAGCAAGCACTAGGAAATAATGGTACTGGGATAACTACAACTATATCCTCCTAGCACCAATATAATGGTGTTGGATAACTGGCTATCCATTTGCAGAAGATTTAATCTGGACCCCTTCCTTAAAGCAATATAAAAATCAACTCAAGAAGAATGAAAGACTTAAATGTAAAATATAAAACTATAAAATCCCTGGAAGATAACCTACGAAAAATACCATACTGGACACAGATCTTGGCAAAGATTTCATGATGAAGACAACAAAAGCAATTACAACGAAAACGAAAATGGACAAATAAGATCTAATTAGAGCTGGGTGCGGTGGCTCACGCCTGTAATCCCAGCACTTTAGGAGGCCAAGGTGGGTGGATCACAAGGTTAGGAGTTCAAGACCAGCCTGGCCAAGATGAGGAAACCCCATCTCTACTGAAAATACAAAAATCAGCTGGGCGTGGTGGTGGGTGCCTGTAATTCTAGATACTTGGGAGGCTGAGGCAGAGAACTGCTTGAACCTGGGAGACAGAGGCTGCAGTGAGCTGAGATCACCCCACTGCACTCCAGGCTGGGCAATAGAGTGAGATTCCATCTCAAAAAAAAAAAGATCCGATTAAACTAAGTAGCTTCTGCACAACAAACTATAAACAGACAACCTACAGAATGCGTGAAAATATTGCAAACCATGCATATGACAAAGGTCTACTACACAGATTCTACAAGAAATTTACACAAATTAATAAGCAAAAAACAAACAATCTCATTAAAAAGTGGGCTAAGGACATAAAAAGACACTTTTCCAAAGAAGACATACATGTGATCAACAAACATATGAAAAAAAGTTCAATATCACTAATTATTAGAGAAATACAAATCAAAACCACAATGAGATACCATCTCACACCAGTCAGAATGGCTATAAAGTCAAACAACAACAGATTCTGGGAAAGTTGCAGAGAAAAGGGAACACTTACATGCTGTTCATGGGAATGTGAATTAGGTCAGTCCCTGAGGAAAACAGTTTTGCAATTTCTCAAAGAACTTAAAACAAAACTATCATTTGATTTAGCAATTCCATGATTGAATATATACCCAAAAACATATAAATCATTCTACCATAAGGACACATACATTATCACAGCATGGAATCAATCTAAACGCTCATGAATGACAGACTGGATAAAGAAAATGTGGCACAAATATAGCATGGAATACTGCACAGCCATAAAAAAGAAACGAGATCATGTCCTTTGCAAGAAATATGAATGGGGCTGGAAGCTATTATCCTAAAACACAGGAAAAGAAAACCAAATGCTGTGCACGTGTTCTTGAGCAGACAAGAACGTAAAGAATGGAACAGACACCGGGAACTACTAGAGAGCAGAGGGTGGGAGGAGGGTGACGTTCAACAAACTATCTAACTGGTACTATGCTTATTACCTGGGTGAAAAAGAATCTGTACACTAAACCCCCAAGAAACACAACTTATCCCTATAGCAAACCTGCACATGTACCACTAACCGTAAAATAAAAGTTTAAAAAAATATGAAGAAAAATATTTAAATCCAATATTGACATTGTGGAAGAGAAGAAAGTGGAATGAGGGAAACAAAACCTCATTAGAGAACATCTTATAAGTCACAGGTCTTAAAGTAAAATTGACCAGAAAAATCCCATTATTATCTCTTTCAAGTCATGGAAAAATTATTTGAATGTTCTAATGTTTGCATTACTCATCTGCCAAGAGATAACATAATACCACTAGGTGAGGAAATTCAGCCGCAAACTACTTGTAACAGGCCTCCAAAATGTTTTCTATTCAATAAGTGCAATCTTTAGTAAGCTTTTGTTTGATTCTCCTACTTTTGAGGAAAAAAGAAGAAAAAGAAAGAAAGGAAGGGAGCCAGGGAGAGTAGGAAGGAAGAAAGCTAGTTAATTGCATTGCTATATAACAGCAACAAATATTTTTAAAAACATGTTTTAAATATTTTATTTTATAAAAGCAATAAAAAATGTAAATTGTTAAGTAACAAACTTAACCAGAAAAAGCAAAAGATACATGTAAAAATAAAGAACAAAAGGAACCTAAGAGAAGGGCTAAGTAGACAAATAATATACCATGTTTCATATAGGAAGATTTAATATTGTAAAGATGTCAATCTTTCAGAATTGATTTATAAACTCAGTGCAACTCCAATCAAACTCCAATAAGTTTTCTTCATAAAACATGACAAGTTGACTTTAAAATGTATGCAGAGGCTGGGCGAAGTAGCTCATGCCTGCAATCCCAGCACTTCGGGAGGCTGAGGCGGGTGGATCACGAGGTCAGGAGATCAAGACCATCCTGGCCTACATGGTGAAACCCCGTCTCTACTAAAAATACAAAAATTAGCCAGCCATGGTGGTATGCACCTGTAGTCCCAGCTACTTGGGAGGCTGAGGCAGGAGAATTGCTTGAACCCATGAGGCAGAGGCTGCAGTGAGCTGAGATCGCACCACTGCACTCCAGCCAGGGCAACAGAGCAAGACTCCATCACAAAAAAAAAAAAAAAAAAAAAAAAAAAAAATTGTATGCAGAAATGCAAAGCAGTAGAAACAAAGTAAAACACTAAAGAGAAGGAATAATTTGGCCTCCACGTAATAGAACTTACTATAAAGTTACAGTAATTCCTAATGTGTTTCTTGTATATAGGTAGATAAACTGACCAATGGAACAAAACAAAGACCCATAAACAACTACATAGATATTCAACTATGATATGTGACAGAGATGGCATGTCAGATTAATGGGGAAAGAAAAGTCTACTAGATGAAGGAAAAAATTGGTTATCATATGGAAAAAAAAAATCATGTAACAACCTTGTTTCAAACTACCCCAAAACATTAGTTCCTGAATAGTTAAGAACTTAAATATCAGAATCAAAATTAAAAACTTTTAATAGAACATAATATATGAATCTTTTGGACATTAGCATAAGCACAGATTTCTCAAGACATAGAAAGCTCAAAATCAATCAAAACAAATAATACATTAAATATATAAGCAAAATAAAACTATTTTTTTCAATGTCAGAGAAACTCAAATTTCACCATAGTGGTAATCTCTTGCAGGAAGAGGGAAGAAAAAGATAGACATATGATGAGATAACCAAATGTATAGAAGTAAATTATTCACAATGTTCTAATTCTAGGTGCATCTATGGATATTCATTATATCATAAGCAATTTGTATAAATAAAGGAGGGTCATGCCTGAATTAACAAATTGGGATAAGAACTGAGGAATATTAGTAATCAGATTCTGTCCATTTAATATAAACAAATAAAAATAATTATGCACGTAAATTGTTTAATTCAATGCCTATCATATAGCAAGACTTCCTATTAATAATAATAGGAACACTATTTTCTAGATTACCACTGAATTCTACATGCCAGATCAGCTGTGCTTCACAGAAACTAATTATAATCACATTACACAACATAATTTTCAAAGAAACAGTCCCCTTTGGTATTAATGCAATACGTTTTGACAACCAAGTTTGAATCATATTCTTGCTAGCTTGTCACTAGCAAATCTAGCTATTGTTGTCTGGTACTATCCACACTTTTTATATGAATACTGTATAAAAATCTAACAAGGGATGGGGTCACATCTGTATAGTTTTCCTGAAGTAGGCCACAAACAACTCTATTTTAATGACACTGACTAAGGATATGCATAAGGCAGATGCTTATCTTGGACTTGTTCATGCACTTGATATTGCCAACCTAACCGTTGGCAAAATTCCAACTTTGAGTTTCTGGTCAGCATATGAATTATAGTTCCTGAAAGGGAGACAGGATAATAAATAGTGTTTTCAGGAAAGCAGTAATTTTCATTGACTGATATAAAAAGCAATTAATATGTCCAGTTAGGCTATTTCTACATCATAAGTTGGAACACCTTAGGGATATAGTTTAATGAATATATCAGTAAGTGGACAAATAGATGTAATACTCTCTGGACTAACTAAAAAAGGTAAAATATAATTTTCTCAGCTCAAATAATTATCATTTGAGAGTAATATCTCTTTTGAGCTGGCATTTGCCTAGGATAAGAACATTTTAGCTCAAAGGATTATACATGACAATTATATTTGTAGTTTTAATGTATCTGAACAATAGTTAATTTAAAATATATCAGCTAAAATCTATCACAATAGTTCAAGACTTAAGACATAGAAATAAATCATCCATATTTCCTTTGAGATTCAATGCTTTAAAGAAAAACTTTATATATCTTCATTGTCTAACTATATATATTGCATGTCTGGAAGTGTTTTATTTTGTGTTTACATTAAATCCCACAGTAATTTAATTCAAAGTGGCTTTAAGTGTCCCCTTGGGATAAATAGAGCTTATTTTAGCCTTCAACTTCTTTACAATTCTGCAAAATCCAGCTGGAAATTTTATCAAGAACCCACTTCCTCATACATGTTTGTTCTTGAATATACTTTGTTTTTCAAACTAAGAAGAAAACTTGGTTTTACTAGCTTCTCAGGGTATAAAATGTTCTCAGTCAGAAGCAGTGGTATAAGGAAAATGGAGATGGACCTATTTTTAAGTGTCAAGATTATAAGAAAACATTTTATCTAGTTACTACATGGACAATATTCTAATAGCTAAGTATATTGTTTGATTATTATTAATCCATGAGCTTCATAAGCATCAATTACTTCAATTATTTATTTTTTACAAATGACTGCTTTATGTAACCAGTCCACCCTATGTGAACGATTTGTTTTACCCTTCCCAGCTACTCCAGAGTTTTTTAAGTTTAATAAGGTCAGTTGTTACTAGACGGAAGTGTTATTTTCAAGTTTGAAGTCCCACCTGTCAGGCGGTCTAAGATACAAAATTAAGAGGATTCCATATGTAATTTTTAAAACTACAAATAGATTTTAAATGATACATATAAATAAAACGCAGTTTAGTCTTTGTGATGAACTCAATGCCGTTTCTTTCCAAAATTCATTTGCTGAAGCCCTAGTCCCCAATGTGATGGTATTTCGAGTTACAGCCTTTGATACAAAATTAGATGTAGTTAAAGTCAGGAGAATGGAGTCCCCATGAAAGGATTAGTGCCTTTATAAGAAGAGGAAGACACCAGAGTACCCTGTCTACTTCTCTCACCAGGTTAAGACACAGCAAAAACGTAGCCACCTGTAAACAAGGAAGAGGGCCCTCATCAGACCCTGAATCTATTGGCACTGTAGTCTTGTACTTCCCAGGCACAAAAAAATGTTTGTTTTTCTAGGCTGCCTAGTCTATAGTATTTAGTTACACTAGGCTGAACCAAGACAATCCTATAGAAAAATATATTTTAAATGTCATTGAAAGCAAGTTATTGAAGAGCACAATATCTAAGTATATGGTTATTTTTTTTTAATCTCAGTTTCTTATCTTAAATATTCTACTTAATAAATATTAATCTTGAAATAGTTAATTGAGAGGGACACAATTTTCTACCTATAAAACATAACATAATCCTAGCTGTTAGGGCTTTTGTGAAAAGTAAAAACAGTCTAAAAAATTCAGGCAGTATATAGAATTAACTTATTGCCATAGGGTTACTGTATCACAACCTTTCACTAAACATTCTATTCTGTACTTTTAAAGTAAGTACTATCTGTTCCACTGTTCCACTTATATTATCAATTGAACACATATTTATTGTGATAGGCACATATTGTGGGGCCCCAGGAGTTCAATAGTGAACTAAAAACATAAAATTCCCTTCCCATTAGGTTGCTTATGTTTTAGAAGGAGAAATACATTAATCAAATAACTCTATAGGCAAATATAAGTTGAAACAGTGATAAGTGAGAAACAGTATGAATACGTATAATGATAAATCAGATCTAAATGGGAAGTTCAGTAAGCCTTCCCTGATTAATGAAAAGTAAAAAGTAAACTGAGATCTGAAGAATAAAACTAGAAGTCAGCTAGAAATAAGAAGGACATCCATGCAGGAAAAAAAGCAGCATGAAAATTGAAGTGTAGCAAATGGAAATATGGTGTATATATAATAAATAAGTAGTAGGCCAATATGGTTGGCTTGGAAATGGAGGGTGATACAACATAAAGCTGGAGCAGCTGGTAGGGGCAGAACTTGCTGGACTTTGTTTGTTACATTAAGAATGTGTCTTTATCTTAAAATCAGTGCAGTCTCTCTCTCAGTCTGCTCCAGATGCTTTAAGAAAATACCATAAACTGAGCGGCTTAAAAATAACAAACATTTATTTCTCACTATTCTGTAGGCTAAAAGTTCAAGATCAAGGCAGATTCAGTGTCTGGTTAGGGCCTACTTCCTCACAGACAATGCCTTCTGCTGGTATCCTCACGTGGTGTCTAACTAGCCCTCCAAAGCCTATTTTATAAAGGCACTAATCCCAGTCATGAAGGCTTTACCTTCATGACCTAATCAGCAAATCACCCAAGGCTCCACCTCCTAATACTATTATCTTAATGGTTAGGATTTCAACATATGAATTTTGGGGGGACACAAATATTCAGTCCATAGCACAGAATGATTGTGTTTTAAGCCAGGAAGTGGCATGAAGAGATTACTATTCGATAATGATTATTCCCAATGAAATGTAGACAACAGATTGTAAGGAAGTAATTTTGGCAATTACATTACTTTGTATAGTTAATCATCACACCAGTAAAATTTTGTTGGAGACAAGGACTACACTTCAAGTTAGTTATGTGTGAGTTACATACAGAAGGGATTCCATTTTGACTAAATATTTTACTTATCAGTAAATTTATTTTGCTAAATACTAAAACATATAATTCTGAAAAAAACTGAAAGGGCCTAGCTCATATCCTACCTGTCACCCACTGTTTATACCACTTCTCTGACAGTCTCCAACCAAAGGTAACCTACACTCTGTTTGAATTCTTCCAGAGACAACAGGATCTTCCACTGTTCTATTCTGTTTTCTTATACTGAGATGAAATCTGTGTCTCTTTAACTTCTACCCATAGAGCTACTCTGCATAATAATTTTCCAAAAACAGACATTCAAAACCTGAAGATAAAAGTGGTGTAATTTCCTAACCCAAGCTTGCTTTTTCCATGCTAAATACAATTAGTTGCCTTTACAATTCTTCATATAATTTTAAGACTCCTTCATCATCTTTATGCACCAATATTTAGCACATTCTTAACAAAAGCTCATTGCCCAGAGCAGTGCTGAAGACTACCATCTCTGTGACTATGGATGCTATCTGCTCCTTTTAAGGTTGTGTTATCATTTAGGGAAATCATGTCACATAAAGCGTCATCCTGAGTTTGCAACATATAGGTTTTCTTCACATGAATTCCTATTAAACAATGATCTCTTTATCTTATACCCAAAAGAAAAAAATGGGGGTGGGTAAGAGAAGATACATAAATGCAAGAATTAACCCATTTATCATATCGATTGTGAATCCTATATATTTTTCCCTCTCATCTTTATCTCTGCTGGAAATTTTATTTGACTGTCATTTACCTATTTATTTTTAGAGAAAGAGTCTCATTCTGTCCCTCAGGCTGGAGTCCAGTGGGGTAATCACAGCTAACTGCAGCCTGGATCTCCTGGGCTCAGATGATTCTTCCACCTTAGCCTCCAGAGTAGCTGGGACTACAGGTGCATGCTACCACACATGGCTAATTTCTTTAATTTTTTTTTTTGGATGGCTATTTTGCCTAGGCTGGTCAAAATTCCTGGCCTCAAGTAATCCTCCAGCCTCAGCCTCCCAAAGTGCTAGTATTACAGGAGTGAGCCACCATACAAGGCCAGAAAACTTTACATTTATATTTTCCACATCTTCATCCAACTTCTTGGCAAAACTATTAAAAGATACCAAATCCTATGATGTAGCTGACTCTAGAGAGGACTCACAAACTACCTGTTTTGGTAAATTAACTTTCAAATAAACATTTTGCTCTCAACTGAGAATTTTCTCAACAAATTAAGGGAACGTAAGATGATATTCTACATGTAAATATCTATACTAATCCATTTTTAAAAGGGATTTGAAAAGGTCAGAGAGGTTGGTTTGAATAATCGGTCATTTTTCTAGATGCGTCTTGGTGGGTCAACAATTAGGAAAATAATATTAAAAATAAAAAACCTTAGTTACAAAATATTTTAAAATTCTGATTTTGTATTTGTGTTTGTCTAAAAATATGTAAATTTGTGCTCATTAAGGTCAATTTTATGAACTCTTCTATCCGAAGGAAAATTTTAATCAAACCAAATGATGCCTATATAAAGCCTAATTATTTCGTGCTTTAGAATCAAAAATCTATAGTTCTTTCATGGCGCCTTACAAGTCATACAGTTCAACCTTCTTTTTGCCTCTGTTTATACTGCTAGTTTGTAAAGATGCAAGAATGGGAACCCAGGTCTCCTCTCCATGATCTGTGTCAATTCTCTAACAGCACATCACTCCCCAGAACAGAGCTGCAAATTCAGACACCTTGTCTAGTGCTCTTTCCAAATCTCTACACTTTCTTACTCTTTCAGTTGCTTATACTGTTACCCAATCAACAAATTTTCCTCTCCTTTTATGTAAATCTTGACAAAGGCTTCTCAAGTTAGACTGTACATAGTTATTACCTGATAGGCTATTTTAAAATAAACCGTTTTCTACTACTGCACTTTCTGAAGTTCTGATTCCTTAGGTCTCAGGTGGGGTTCTGAGGACATACAGCCAGGATTATCAATCACTGTTGTAGAAGACAACCTGATGTCAGACAAACCTGAATTTAAAGCCCCTTTACTAGCTCTGTGGTCTTAAGTAACTATGTTACCTTATCTGTCTCATTTTCCTCATCTGCAAAACGAAAAAAAAAAAAAGATAATAATATACCTACCCCAGAGGGTTATTGGATGTATTAAGTGAGCATATATAGTATCTAATGCAGTCTCTGACATATAATAAGTCAACAGAAGTTATTATCATCATTCTGGTGTTCCTGGCCATCCACAAGCTTAAACTAGTTTCAGAATTTAAATGCACTTATGGCACAGCTTCCTGCAAATCTCCAGGCTGCCTTTCCAGCCATAGCTTTGGAAGGTGATATTCCCATTGTAGTTATATAAAGGGAGCTTTATTTCACTCACCTGCAACTAAAGAATTCAAAGAAAGTTCTAGGCAACTAGCATATGTTCAGTAAATATATGTTCGATGAATGAATGAATGAATGAGGGTAAGAGATGATCCTTCAATGCCCTTATTTTAGAAAAAGAGAATACCAAAAGTGATTACCCAGAAAATCTAGTTCAGATCTGGAATCAGAACTCAGAACATACTCTTTCTACCCTGTGGCTCAGGCTCAGCAGCTCTGCCTCCACCCTTCACTCTATCCCATCAGTTCAGAGGCTGGGATTTCCTCTGGAACAGCACCCAGTTAAAGAAAATTTTCAAAGCCACTATAGCTTTTGTATGAGACTGCATAGATGATCTAGTCCCACCTCCCTTTTTTTTTTTTTGTCCCAAATTATATTACAAGTCTGTAAACAGGCTCAACAGATAATACCCTTAGACCATTTGGTTACATATCGTTTCATATTAAATGCCTCAGTTTAGCTCCCAGATGCATTATGAAGATGAGCTAATCCAAATTGTTATTACCTGTCTCAGTTGACACTACAGATCCACAGCTCAGACTGTTGCTATTCCTTCTATCTGGGGTGGCATTGTACCTCTTCCAACCCCCATGGTAACTAACAGATGAACTGTATTAATCTTTCAGTTACAGAAGAAAGTGAAGAATGTGGCCCCAGTGTTAGTTTCTCTGTAAGGGCTTGCTAGGGCCCATATCCCTATCTCTCCCCTCAATTACAACTCTCCAAATTTCCCTTTTATATATATTTTGACAAAACTGGAGCATCTTTCTCAGTGTTTCCTTTTGCCTTTCACTGTATCTCTCCTAGAGCACTTAATTCTTTCCATTGTAATGGTTTACCTATTCATCTCCCTGCTTTCCACAGAAAGCTAGCAAGGGGCTGCACAGGGAAGTGGCAAAGCCCAAACTGCCTCTTACCTTTGAGGACCTCAAAAATGCATGGTTATTAATAAATAAAATTGTTTCTAATAAGTGCTCTTTGGGGAAATACGTTCTGAGCAATGAAAGTCAAAGAAAAATAGTCATGAGACAGATACATGAATAAAAAGAGAAACCCCATAAAGTAGGCTGTATAATTTTCCAAGGCTATAGTAAGTATATTTTTGTTGCCTATATAGTAATCAAAAGGGTCCGTGGCAGAAAATCAGAAAAAAATTATTTTTCCTATGCTTATAAGTCAAAATTGTAGTCCTAATTCAAATGTTTAGTTAATATCATTAATAAATTAGAATAGGGATGTAAATTTAGAATATGGTAGACATTCCATGGGAGCAAGACTGCACTTAAGAATAAAACTGACATTCAGTGAAGGGCTAGTTACAAAGCTTATTACCTAATTTTTTTGCTTGTTTTGGGGTTTTTTTTGTTTGTTTGGTTTTTGGTTTTTGGTTTATTTTTTTGAGACGGAGTCTCTGTCAACCAGACTGGAGTGCAGTGGTGCCATCTCGGCTCACTGCAACCTCTGACTCCTGGGTTCAAGCTATTCTCCTGCCTCAGCCTCCCGAGTAACAACTGAGATTACAAGTGCATACGACCACACTCTGCTAATTTCTTGTATTTTTAGCACAGATAGGGTTTCACCAGTTGGTGAGGCTGATCTTGAACTGCTGGCCTCAAATGATCTGCCTACCTTGGCCTCCCTAAGTGCTGGGTTTACAGGCATGAGCCACTGTACCTGGTCTTTATTACCTAACTATTTTGATAAGATTACTTTGATAAGGTTTCAAATGAAAGCAATGATGAAGAACATGTCATGGATAACCAGTAAATGGTTAACAATAATTGAAGCAATCATTTTTTTAAAAAAATTTCTGAAAAGAAACTACCAATTCAGTGCTCTTGGGTTTAACCAAAAGCTCATGTAGGTATCTTAATGCCATAAGAAACTACAGTTCATTCCAAACGATCCCAGCTCACTTCTGTCAACTAGCTTCCCTGGAGACTTTTAACTATGATGTAATTTTTGATTCAAGTTGACCTATCCTATCCATAATCTGCTTTTTCTTAATACCGTCTCCAAAAGACAGTATCAATTCTAAAGAAAAATGTGGTGAAACTTTTTTTCATAAAACTAAAGGGACTACCAAAAATATATAGTTCATTCTGACTTTATATCCAGATTTCCTTAAGTTTAACTCAAATCTTTTCTATCGGTTATAAGTCATCATGTTTTGATCTACTCTTTCTAAAAATGGCATTCTTCCATTTTCAGTGGGAATGTGGCTTTTCTCTAGAAAAGCTATTAAGTCAGAAGGACACACAGCTATTAGAGAGAAGAAAGCAACATTATAACATGATATTTTTATCACCATTTTGTCTACCTTGTCTTTCCTGTGCCAAAAGCACAGAGGGCAGAAAACATTCACTTCTAGACTCTGTGTCTATCTGGCAAAGTTAAAGTTCAACAGAAATGGGATTCAGAATTGCATATTAACACTCCCAGGGGTTTCTAAGGACAATATTGTCTAGTGAGCAGTTCACCAGGTGAAAAAGGTTATGAAATTTTTATCACAATTAATACCTGTGACCTCTGCCAAGGCCACTTGTCTCCAGAACCTAGAATTGAAGAATTTAAACAATAGTAAACACTGCCGTCACTTTTCCTTACAGAAATATACCAAGTGAAAATGGTTTGACCTCTTTGGCTGAGAAACATAATTGAAGTGGAAATAATTTTTTAGTTCATCTATTAAGTTCCTATCAATATTTAAGCCCATCCCTTACTCTATACACCTTTCTAAGGCCCAAAAACAAGGTTTCAAAAGTTACAGAGCATTTGATTTTATATCACTCTTACATCTTCCTCCCTCTACAGAAATCATCTGTGCACAGGAGAAGGTATGGAGAAGCTGAACGTGTTTTGCAGAGCACGGTTGACTGGACAGCTGAAAAAGGCCTTGTCTCTCCTATATCATGGGTCCAGCACATCTGATCACAATTACTGTTAAGTTACCTCTCTGCTGCTCCTCATCAAAAACAATCATTCCAAAATGTTGTCCTATTCCTCTTTATCTTTAAACCATTTTTAATTTTTCAACATTCCTCTGAAAATCAGAAGGCAAAACAGATATACTAATGGCCTGAACAAACAAAAAAATTAAGAGAAAACAGACATAGCAATGATACCTCCTCACTGATTAGAATTTTAATCAGACTATCCATAATGATATATATTAAAACTCATATACTGAATATAGGATATTCAATATAATGATTTTTCTCTCATGTCTCCTAAGCATATCCTTCTTAAACATATTGTCTATTTTACTCCTCCTGAACTCAATCCTATTTCTTATTAACTCTTACTAATTGAATCTATAAAATTGTCTTTAAATTCTATCTCTGTCCTCAAAATACTAGCAATCTTAGCTAACTCGGCATGTCTTTTAACTATGACTTTCAACTTTTAAATGAAGTCGACTCTCTTCCAGTCTGTCCTTTGGGAAAAAAATAAAACACAGCCTCCAAAATAAGCTATCAATTTGAAGAGAAAGAATTCTGTATGCAAAGAAAGCCAAAATGCCCAACACAGTGGGTACTCAGTTAATATGGACGAAATGAATGGATAGTTTGTTAAAGACTATTTTCTTAAATTTCCGGATATATACATGTTAACATTCTTCTGACAAACTCTTCACAAATTTTAATGGGCCAGTACATGGTAGACCACACTAATTCAGTTGTAGGGAAAATAATATTTAGGTTGGTGCAAAATTAATTGCAGTTTTTACTTTCCATGGCAAAAACCACATTTACTTTGCACCAATCTAATAAGTTAAATAAAACGTAAGATGATGTATTTGTAGTCCTCTTTTCTCCAACTGACAATTACTGTATAGTTTCCAAATGTTACAAATAAACGTTTTACAACACCGGTGTCACATTTTTACAAAGAAAAAGGTTTGTAATAAAACAGAAAATGTAATTCAAATTTAATCTTTTTTTTTTCTCAAAAAGCTAATATTGAGTATGACTAATGCATCACATCTTGGAATTTCTTCAAAATGTAAAATGGCATACAGAAACACTTTTCTAATTGTACAAGGATATTCACTGCCCTATGATCTGTAATACCAAAAAAAGGAATTAAAGTTCTCCAACAATCGAGAAATGCAAAATAAATTATGATGCACATTATGGCATTATGATGCCCTATGTAGTCATTAAAGATAAAATGTTAGTCTCACATAACGGGAATGAAATACTAATATCCATCCTATATTACTGAATTAATAATATGCACATGTATATATGTGTATTTACATATACAAGCATTGATATATAGATATAAACATAAATGAAATAGATACAGGTGGTTAATTCTAAGATGTGGAAAGAAGTTTCCAGTGTTTTCTATTGCATTATCAGTGCTTAATACACAAAATCAGGTATCTCTTTTGAAATTTAATATATTTTAGTAATTAAGTACCAAGAATTCAATGGATAAATAATCAGTACAAAGTCACAATAAAAGAAATTAAATGGGTTAATATACTTTGAAAAATCTAATAACATATCCAAAGGACATATGAAAACAGAGGGGGCGTTCTGTACAATGACGTTTCTCACTGCATTTTCTAGGTCAGTGAAATAACAGAAGCCAATTGCATTTCCAGAAATATGGAAATGCTTAAGTTTTGCATTTTATTTATTCAGTGAAATATTAAAAATAACCAACATATGCTTAACAACGAGTTTGTGACAACAGAGATAAATCTAATGTGATACACTACATTTTAAAGTAGGAAACAAAACTATTGATCCTGAATGATCATATTGCTACTTAAAAAAATAAAAAACTTGTACTGAGGAAATGCACCAAAATGTTAATGGTGGTTATGTGTGTATGATGATATATATAACAGTTTTTTCATTTCCTCTATTTTCTATAATAAATATGAAAACAATTAGTAAATATTAAAAGGCTATAAGAAAAAATATTTTTCTTAAGAAAATAAAGTGGGGCAAGTCTTAAAAATAAAATTTGAAGAATAAGATTAACTTCAAATAGCGATAATATTTAAAAATTTTCCGTTTCTGCTTTTGTGCATTTTTCAGTTTTTTCCCTAATGGTATGCATTACGTTCATACTGGAAAATGTGTGATAAACTTTAAAAAATTACCTTGAAAATATTTAATGGCTTGGAATGGAATCTTTCAGAAAAAGGGCCTTAAGCCGCTGATCCCTTTTCTTCTAGACTTTTGATAAATAAGAACATATTAACACAAAGCGCAGGATTCAACAGGATAGGTGGATGGAACAGGATGGGACTGGACAAGACAGGATAGAACAGGAGCAGGGAAGAGAATAAATTATCATAATTGATATTATTATATTATAGCAATCTAAGAAAGAACAGGGGCACCGGGTAATGTAAAGAAGAACCATTGAGGCACTGGGAGGGCATACATGACAAAAGTTACTGACCCTTTAACACCACTACTAATCAATTGGCCCCAAACATTAAATATTATCCAACCTGTGGTTCCCTGGTCATACCGTATTTCTATAATATATTTCTTACGGCTTGCATTTCTTAGGTGCTATTAAGACATTTAGCAAACAATTTTGGAAAAAGGTATTTTAACCTATATTAAAATTTTAATAAAGAAAATCCTAATATCTTGCCACATACAAAACAAAACAGCTCCACTCATATTCCATCTCACAATCTTCCTAATCAACAATTGCTCATTAGGGTTGGTAAAAGCTATCTACTATACTGCATTTGCAATATAGAAAAGTTAGGCTTTTCTCTAAAGTTAGGCTGAGTTGTTTTCCACTTTTATGTTTACCTATTTTTCAAGAAAATCCATTCCACTATTTGCACCTATCCTTTTAATGTTCTCTCTTATATTTTTTATTCCACTGCCTAGTACTCCCAGGCTTGATGTTATATTTGTTAGGCTTGTTGTTTTTTACTGTAACTATATATATATGTGTATATATATATATATGGCATCTTGTTTAAATTGTTACTATTATTTGCAGTTCATAAGAAAGATATATAGAAATTAAATCATACTTAAAATACTGACTACATTCATTCCTTATGTCACACAATGTACTTTGGTTTTTCTCACTGAAAACTAGTTATTACAATCAAATATCTTAATATTTGTAAACTTATTCAACATGTTAATATTAATTTCATATTTATCTTAATCTGACTAAATTCAACTGCTATAACAAGTAACTAAAGAATACTATTTCTCTTTTTTTACAAAAAGAACAACTTATTTGCGCTCCTTTTTTAAAGGAAACCGAGTAGGCAAAACCAACAAACTACCATATAATATTTGCAGTACAATAGTATTCTTTATATTCATGATGATGCTATTTGAAGCAGCAGCAAGTTAGAGGTATTCTGAGTTTACATGCTTGGAAGAATGGATAAATAAAAGGTGGTAGATGCAAACTATGGAATACCATGTAGCAGTTGGAAGCAAGAAACAAAAGAAGCAAGAAACAAAAGAAGCAGATAGCCATGTAAATAGATTTCAAAAATATAATATCAGATGAGAAAAATTCAGAAACTAAGTAAGTCCTATGATCCAATACCATTTTTGTGAATTAGAAGATACATATACATAAAACACCAAAAAAAAAATGATAAACATCATTTAGCTCCCAATTAGAAAGACTACTGTTGTAAGGAGGAGAATGCAGTGGTCCCAGTCTTTCTGGCACCAGGGACTGGTTTTAGGAAAGACAATTTTTCCACAGATTGGCAGAGGGGGCAGTGGTGGTTTCGGGATGATTCAGGTGCATTACATTTATTGTGCACTTCACTTCTATTATTATTACATTTTAATATATAATGAAATAATTTCACAGCTCACCATAATGTAGAATCAGTGAGAGCCCTGAGCTTGTTTTCCTGGAACTAAATGGTCCCATTACGGGGGTGAAGGGAAATGGTGACAGATCATCAGGCATTGGATTCTCATAAGGAGCTTGCAACCTAGATCCCTCACATGTGCAGTTCACAATAAGGTTCACTTTCCTAAAAGAATTGAATGCCACTGCTGATCTGACAGGAGGTGGAGCTCAGGTGGTAATATAAGCAACAGGGAGCTGCTGTAAATTCAGATAAAGCTTTGCTTCCCTGTCAGCTGCTCACCTCCTGCTGTGTGGCCTGGCTCCTAACAGGCCAGAAACTGGTCCCTGTCTGTGACTCAGGAATTGGGGGCCCCTGGGAGAGTGGGATTGGATAATGGAGAATGATTAAATGGATGAATAAATAAATGAATGAAAGACAAAGAAAGCAAAAGGGAACCTTGCACAGACCCAGGAGGATAGTGTGTTATGAAGTTAGGAATATGTATAATTAAATATCCTGTACTTCATATCAAAAAAAGTTTTTAAAATCTTTTTGTTTTTATGGAAAGAATTCACTGTTACTGTCCTATAAAATGGTCCTTTTCACATGTATCTCAATTTATGAGCTGCTTGACAGAAGGTTTAAAAAGGCCAAGAAATTGGGAGCTAAAATGTGGAAACCACAGCCAACTGACAAGCAATTAATTGTGACTTTAAATATTTTTAAAATTCTAATTAAGAAAATAATATATACTGTCTTTGGAAAAATAATTTTTAATATAACTTCAAAATGCATACTTTGCTCTAAACTAGAAGATATTTTCTCTTAGCTGCTGGAAATTTTATAATCATTTTATAATCATTAACAAATGTTTATAAATAGATTTCAACTTCAAAACAGTCTTAACTCCAAAGATGTTTTCTGAGAGAAACAAGTCTTAGCATTGTCATAAATTTGTCTACTATAACTTGCCACTAGGATGAAGGAAATTAACACTTTTTGAAGGCCTTACACTCATTTCTTCCTCACCTTGGTTAATCTTTTCCTCTCTTTCCCTGCTCCTCTTTCCCCCCTCCAACAATCCTATAAGTGATATATTTGGATGTTAAACTAAACACAGGTTAAACTAAATTGTTGTTTTTGTGAGTCAAAATGTTTCTATATTGAAATGTTCATGTAGTTCAATTAATAATACAAATCTCAGTTGAAAACTGACAAAATTGAGGATTTCAAAGTTTTAATAATTCACTTAAACGTATATTTGTTAGGAAGTGAAGCTGAGATTTCAACTTAAATCAATTTTCCACAAAATTCATGTTCTTTTCATGATATCATGCCACTCCCACTGATATTCTCAACTTTTCACAGATGTTATCATAGTTGATATTTGAGCTGATAAACATTATGTGCTCAGGAAAAGGTGACAGAAGACACTTGATTTTAACAAGAATCAGAATGATGATCACAAAGAGTTTTAACAAATTAACTTTCCTATATCTAAAATTGGTACACTGAACAAAATGTATTTTCTCCAAGCATGACACCCTCAAGTTTTAAACCCGTTACAAGTCTAAGACTAAACTCTTCCAAGATTTACATTTGACTCATTCTTTCACTCTTAAATGTTTTAAAAATGTACAAAATCAAAATAGTAAAACAGTTAGTTCAGTGATAGTTTCTACACAGTCCAAGCCAATCTCCAACCCCAGAGAATAATCACTTGACCCAGGGAGTTTAAGGCTATAGTGAACTATGATCATGCCTGTGAATAGCCACTACACTCCAGCCTGGACAATATCATGAGATCCTGTTTTGTTTTGCTTTTTTTTTAAAAAAAAAAAAAAAAAGGAAAAGTGGCCAAAAAAGACTAGTGAGAAACAAAATTACGCTCATCATCCTACCTCCTAAGTATTCTCAATAGGTGGTTATTTTCTTGTTCTACAACTTTCTCGCCTTATGAGATCCTCACCCTCCTTGAAATCCATGCTTTCATATAAGGTGGAGTAGCAGGGATTTGATTCAGGATAAGATGCTAAAGGAAAAGCACATAAAGGAAGGCATATTGGAGGAAAAGGAAGCTCACAAAGAGAATCACAAATATAGCATGGGGATAAAAGAAACTTGTGTGGATCACTGCCACTCCAGATCCTCCCCACCAGACCTGAGCTTTGTATGATCACATTAAATGAGATTATCTGCAATTTGTAATCAAGTATTCAAAACTCTGATCATAAACAGATATAGTCATAAAGGCATTCCATATAATATTTTCTTAATTATACCCTGTTGTTAAAATGCCTCCATTAGAAAAAAAAATCTCAGCTACATAAAATTATTTTTCTTTGGTTAAATCACTCATATCTTCTTCCCTTAAAATTTATCAGACCTCTGAAAGTCTTGACATGTGTCTGGACACCTTGAACAATCCTTTCATGGATTTCCATATCCATGAAAACCTTTGATAGTTTCTATTTAGAGAGTGGAGCCATTGTCAAATTCAACTTTCCAGTTTCTAAAGATGAACACAATTTCTACTGATTGAACAAACTTCTTCTTTTCCTTTACTTACTTTTCCTTTAGTCTCATTGTTAGAACTGAAAGTAAACTACTTTTCACTAGACACTAACTTTTTATCACATTGCTTGAGTTTTATTACATCACAAAGTTGCACATCCTTAGGATATGCTTCCAGGAATCACATAGACTTACTCCCTACCTATGTAATTTGCTCTTTCAATTGTCCCTTGGCATATGCATGGGGCTGGTTTCAGGATCCCTGCATGTACCAGAATATTCAAAATATTCAATGTGCATATTCAAGTGCCCCAGTGGGCCCCATGGAACTGTCCTCCAGGAAAAGTAAGTCCTTAGTATATGCAGGTTTCATATCCCGCAAATCCACATTTGGTTGAAAACAATTTGCATGTAACTGGACTCACCCAGCTCAAATCTTTGCTGTTAAAGGGTCAATTATATACACTTGTTTTACTATTATTTACAACATGTCACAGACCTTCATGATCCCACTTCAACAGTCAACACTGCAAACGTAAATCATATTGCATATTAAGGGTTGACTGCCATTTTTTTGGCATGAAGATAAACATCCCATTCCTTTCTTAAAACTTTCCTTAATGAAGTCCAGGGGAACAATGTCATGGCAGCATGGCTGGAGCCTTAAAAGCTTTGTGAAATGCAAATCAAAACCACATTGAGATACCATTTCACTGCAGTTAGAAAGGCGATCATTAAAAAATCTAGAGACAACAGATGCCAGAGAGGATGTGGAGAAATAGGAACACATTCACACTGTTGATGGGAGTGTACATTAGTTCAGCCACTGTGGAAGACAATGTGGCCATTCCCCAAGAATCTATAAATAGAAATTCCACTTGACCCAGCAATCCAATTACCAGGTATATACCAAAAGGATTATTAATTGTTCTTTTATAAGGACACATGTACACATGTTCATCGTGGCAATGTTTACGATAGCAAAGACCTGGAACCAACCCAAATGCCCATCGATGATAGAGTGGACAAGGAAAATGTGGCACACATACACCATGGAATACTATGCAGCCACAAAAAAGGGTGAGTTCATGTCCTTTGTAGGGACATGGATGAATCTGGAAACCATCATTCTCAGCAAACTGATACAAGAACAGAAAACCAAACACCACATGTTCGCACTCATAGGCGGGTGTTGAACAATGAGAACACATGGGTACAGGGAGGAGAATATCACACACTAAGGTCTGTTGGGGGCTGGGGGGATAGGGGAGGGACAGCAGGGGGTGGGGAGGTTGGGGAGTGATAACACTGAGAGAAATGCCTGATGTAGGTGACAGGGGTTGAGTCAGCAAGCCACCATGGTATGTGTGTACCTATGCAACAATCCTGCAAGATCTGCACATGTACCCCAGAACTTAAAGTACAATTAAAAAAAAAAAAGCTTTGTGAAATGATAGGAGACAGAAACAGTACCTAACAACAATCTTTCACATCCATGGAATTTAATTCTTCGAACTACTTTCTTATCTATTAAGTCATCATGCTCAGCACAATATTCTGAGACAAGCAGAATACTGCTATCATGTTTTCCTGGGGTGTAAAACAGTAAGGTGAATTATTGTATGAGGCTGTGAAGGATAAGAGCAGAGGGAGGAAAAAAGATGACTGATATTTTTAGATCTCCTATTATGTAACAGACTTCATGTTAGGTACTTATAATCAATGAACAAATTGCTTACAAATTATGTTCTTTAGCTTTCTCTTAAGAATAGAACCTACCTTGTAGAATAGTGGATACTGCAGCAAAGAACATATCAGGAACTTGGAACAATGTCAGGCCCATGAAAAGATTGCAATGAAAGCTAGCTGTAGCTATTATCTTAATTTCCTTTAAAATTTACAATAATCTGAGATAGGTAATTTATCTAATTTATCTGTTGAAAACTCCAAGATTCAATGAAGATTAATAAAAAGTGTTACATAATGTTTTATTGAATGAAATGTGTTCTACTCAAACTAAAATTCCACCCAACAATCATAGCCAAATTGCCACAAACTTTGTGCCAATAACAAATAGCAGCAAATAGCCTCTCTCTCTCTCCAGAGGATCAGAGAGGCAGCCAGAGGTCAACCAAAGGACTGAAGGTAACATGTTCCAACTGACCAGCAGACATGCAACCTCATCATCAAACGTCCATTTAGTAAGCACCCGTGAGCACTGAAATAATAGAACAAAGGGTAAATCTCTGTCCTAGATGTCATCTCATATGTTCAGCATTTGTATGCTCAGTAAATCCCTTCCATCTTTATGTCTCTGAATTCTTTTTAACATACATATACACACACACACACATATATGCATACATAAATAATATACAATATTAGCCTTTGGTACTATTCATAGTATTGATGCCATTAATACTAATTACCATTATTTAATATTTGTAGTAACAGTTACCAATTCACTGAGTGCCTATGTACCAAGTGTTAAGCATTTCACCTGCATTTTCTCATATTATCCTTACATCTAACCTAAGAGTAGGGCTTAAGCCCTATTTTATGAGTAGAGTTTACACCTAGGCTGAGAGAAGAAGTATATAAAAATCACAAAGGGAGAGAAATGCTTAACCACAATTCAAACTCATATCCATATAGCTCCAAAGTCCATGACCCTTTCAGTAAGAAATTATAATCATTTTTTTCTCCAGAATTACCAAGGCAATTTTAAAATCAGTTTTGTGATAAATACAATGCTTAGCATGATGGACATGATGAAACAGTGACCAGGAGTTAGAATACCTACAATCCACATTCAGCTTTGCACTGGGTCCATAAAGAAAGCATTTAACGATATGAATTTATCTATCAAATGGGATAAATGGACTAGAGCAGTCCACAGCTCTACAGGCTCCTGTCCCTCCAGGCTGAATGTTGCCCAGGAGAAAGTATACACAACCGTGACGAGGACTAGAACTATGACGACTACTACTATTATTGGCCTCAGCAGTTTGCAAGGTAATGTAGTTACTCAATATTCACTAATTCCTTTTCTGGGAGTCATTTCCCTGAATTCATACTGTTGATGCCAAGATCTATAAAATCAAAATAAAATATTGACACTGCTCCTCCTAGGTGCTAATTTATCTGATTTTCTTCTTTAGGATCATGGAGGGAATAAAGGGCTATGTAAGAGCATGTTTAAAATAGTTGTAGGGTGGGGATAAGAACAATGCTTTACAAATCTCTGAGGAGGAATATTGCAACACCTTCTTAAAAGGGCCTGGGAAGGGCCCTTGTGCTATGTCATTCTAGAATGCTACTGCTCAGCTGGACTTCTACAATCAAGGAGGAAAAAAAACTACATTAACCTCAAATTAATTTCTCAGAATGCATGCTTAGCTTCCAAAGGAAGACTGACAAAGTTGGTAGGTGTAGCAAATTGAACTTACCTCACAATGTGACTATATTTGGACACAGTCTTTAAAGGGGTAATGAAGGTTAAATGAGGTCATTGGGACAGGCCGTAATCCAATATAACCAGTGTCCTTATAAGAAGAGATTAAGACACAGACACACAGAAGGAAGGCCATGTAAAGACACTGGAAGAAGAGAGCCAATTATAAGCCAAGGAGAGAGGCCCTCAGAAGAAACCAACCCTGCTGACACCTTCATCTTGGACTTCCAGCTTCCACAGCTGTGAAGAAATTTCTTTCCTTTAAACCTGTGGTTTAAAGAAAATTATAATATAATTTTATCAAAGAAATATAACTCATTTAACCTGTCAATAAACAGGAAGAAATTGTTAAAACCTGTGGTTTAAAGGAAAGTCTGTGGTACTTTGTTACAGCAGCCCTAGAAAACTAATAGAGTAGATATTCGTTCTACAAATTCCACCTCATATATAAGTTATACAAGTCCACTTCATATATAAGAATACAGCAGACTAATACTGGACTAAGGAGAAGAACAGACTAAACAGTGACCAAGCCACTAATTCAGTCGGTGATAGTGAACAAATCACTTCAATCTCATTTTTCTATTTTGGAAAATGAAAAGTTATCTAAGTAAAGATGTCAAAGTTCCCTTCCAAGTCTAAAATTCTATGAATCACTATCTATTTTAAATAGATGAAGAATATAATATAATTTCATCAAGAAATATAACCCATTTCACCTGTCAATAAACAGGAAGAAATTGTTTTTAAATAGCAGAATATTAAATAATACTAACTAAAAATGTCACCTGAATTGGAACCATAACACGTGCCTGAGCGACTCTAGCTAGTGACTTTTATAGTCTATACAATTAAGAGTTAATGACCACATCTCTTCTGAAATTAACAGGGAAGATACATTCATTCTCAGCATAATTAAAGCAGCCCAGACCAGCTGTGAAATCAACACTGACTTAAAATCCTAGGTCCATTTGTCCAGAGACTCTAGTCTCTGACCTTAAATAATTCAGATGACATCAGATGTCTGTCTCTGTAAACTGTTATGATACAACTTCTAGGACTGTTGAGAACGTAAATTAGTTAATGTTTCTGACTGATAATGATTGACTAAAGAAAGATAATCCTGGTGTTTCACTAGAAAGAATCTGAATGCTCATAACTTTCTTCCAGAAAGCATAGGTATTTCAGGAAAAGTTAAAAAAAAAAAAAGCTTCATGATTACACAGGAGATCTAAAACAATATTTGTGAATAAAAGCAAAATAAAAATTAAAATCTCATCATGATACCATGAGAATAACTAGTTTGAAACTGAATAGTTTGGAGAGAAAAAATATACATATTTATACATGTATAGATAAATGATTTTTTATATAAATATGTATATACACATGGGCAATTTAACTCAAAACACTGTCTACAGGAGCTCTTGAATTCATGTTTATCTGTTTTGAGTTGTGTTGTATATATATATGTATATATATATACACACACATATGAGTTGTGTATATATATATGTATATGTTTTTATATATATACACATACATATATATATATATGAAACATTTATCTAAAAATGTCCCCTTAATTGGAACCACAATGTGTCCCTGAGCAACTCTAGCCATATAGGACTACCCATAACCTGATGTCTCTTTTACTGCCTGGTTAGTTGGCTATATATTATTAAAATCAATGCCACTGACTTCTTTCTTCTTTTTTAAGTTATATGCATATATAACTAAGACACATTGAATCTGGTATCATAAAATCATTCTCTTTTCAAGTTAAAATATTTATGGCATTATATGATATTCTTTAATTATTAAAATGTGAAAAATGCAACTCAAAACAAGTAAACATGAATTCAAGAGCTCCTGTAGACAGTGTTTTGAATTAAACTGTCCCAATATTAAAAAACAAAAATAGAAAACTACATTTCTGAGAGTTGAACACAACCTACTACTACTTTCTATAAAGTGCAAGCAACTACACTTTATAGAAATGGAAACTACACTTTCCATTCCTTGAAAATAAATAAATCAAAATAGACTTAATCTTAAGCAATTACTGAAGTCCTTTATTTAAAAGGTTGCTATGGGAGAGTGGAACAGGCAATTGTTTGGTTTGTTTGTTTGCTTGTTTGGGTGCTCGTTTTGGCTTCTCTCAATAGATCTGTTTTTCCTCTTAACTAATTTTAAGATTAAAAAACTCACAACATGTGACAATTGAACATCACCAAGGAAGTGCACAGTCTGATTAGCACATTAACTCAGGCATAATAAACCAGCCGTGACCACATTGCCTCCAGTCTGGATCAGACCAGTCTGGGGAAGGGTAATCATGATGAGAACTCCCAATAAAACATATTAATCCCAATGTTATTTTATCTTCCAGCAATTAACCTCTTATTTTTTCTGTCAATCGTATGTTACTTTTTTACTCTTTAGTTTTATTCTGAGAACAGTAACCTAGAAATAAAAGCAGATATTCTAGTTCTGAGAAGTAAACATTTTCACCTTCATTCTCAAAGGTTCCCACCCACAGAAAACTCAGATGAGACAGAAGTCACAGAGATTTTTATAGTTCTATACCAATAATATTTATTTATGTATTTATCTTAGAAGGAGGATCTAGCTGTGCCACCCAGTGGCCCAATCATAGCTCACTATAGCCTCCAAACTCCTGGGTTCAAGCAATCCTCCTGCCTCAGACTTCCAAGTAGCTGCAGTTACATGACTGTGCCACCACACCCAGCTAATACATATATACACACACACACACACACACACACACGTGTGTGTGTGTGTTTATGTAGAGATGGGGTCTCACTTTGTTGCTCACGCTAGTCTCAAACTCCTGGCTTCAAGTGATGCTTCCACCTCGGCCTCCCAAATCAATAATTTTTATAGTTCCACAATTTCCCATCCATTGACAATTCCTGCTTAGTAGAGGAGGAGCAAGAGGCCTACCCATATCCTGATGTCTCTTTTTGCCTGGTTAGTTGGGTATATAACATTAAAATCAATGCCACTGGCTTCTTTTTCCTTTTTTTAATGTGTTACTGAAAAACTTTAAATTATGTATATTACTTGCACTTTGATAAGTCAGACCTCATTTCATAAGTCATCAGACCTCATGGGAGGCTGGATCACTTGAGGTCAGGAGTTCGAGACCAGCCTGGCAAACATGGTGAAACCCCGTCTCTACTAAAACTACAAAAATTAGTCAGGCGTGCTGGTGCATATCTCTAGTCCCAGCTACTCGGGAGGCTGAGACAGAATTGCTTGAACCCAGCAATCGAAGGCTGCAGTAAGCTGAGATCATGCCATTGCATGGGTGTCACAGCAAGAATGTTTCAAAAAAAAAAAAAAAAAAGAAAGAAAAGAAAATGCAATCTCTTTGTACAAAGCAATATGCCCTAAGTGACACTATCTTCTGTTAAGCAGTCAAATAAGAAGGGGATGGAAAGGAAGAATGAGATCAGAAACATCATAGAAAAGAAAAAAGAAAAATATTAACATAAAATAAATCAGAAAAACGTTTTGCCCAGTGTCTTTATCATATTATACTAGAATACTGGATTATCATCAGCCACTAACCCAAAGCAAGCACTGAGAACTGCCCAGAAGTGAAGAACCCCATTAGACCCATACTTTGTGAGAGTTGTCAGTAAAAGCAAACAGTGCAGAAATCCTCTGGATAAGGGGATTGATAAAAGCACTGATAAAGTGTAAACTAAAAGCTTGTCACTGGTTGGTCCTCCTGGTGAATCAGATCCTTCAGGTACTTAGCAAGCTGGCAATAAGTAGCAACTTTTTTTTTTCTTTCTCTCTTTCTTTTTTGAGATGGAGTCTTGCTCTGTTACCGAGGATAGAGTGCAAAGGCGCGATCTCGGCTCACTGAAACGTCCACCTCCTGGGTTCAAGCAATTCCCTGCCTCAGCCTCCTGAGTAGCTGGGATTACAGGCGCCCACCACCACGCCTGGGTAATTTTTATATTTTTAGTAGAGACACTGAACTCCTGACCTCGTGATCCACCCACCTTGGCCTCCCAAAGTGCTGGGAATACAGGTGCGAGCCACCGTGCTCGGCCAAGTAGCAATTTTTTTAAGGCACCAATAACCTGGTCTGGCAGGTTCATTCATTTCACTTCAGCTGATATTACCTCCAGTTCTTGAGACAGTCAATCTTTTTAACTTTTACAAGTGTAAAAGATAAATCGAGAAAATGTGACCACTTTAGAGAACAACAAATATTTCTAAAGTGAACAACGCACATTTCTTTAAGGAATGGAACTGACCAAACCTGTAGCAATGTCTGCCAGTGTTAAACCCATTCCACCAAATCATCCAAGTTCAACTTACCCCCAACATCTGGTGGAGGTAGTGATACTCTGGCCCTTGGTTATACAGCAAGAAGGTTTTCCAGAAAAGCAGGACATTCATGGAGAGCCAGATGAGCTAAACCAATTAGATGTGAGAGGCAGAAAACAAAAATGAAAAATAATCATTACTCGATGAATAGAAACCACAGGTAAATTCTCTGGACACAGTGCTTTCAATGGAACCTAAATCAGTAACTGCAGAAAGCATTTTCAACTAACCAGCAAGCTGAAAACCACTCAGAGGAAAACAAATCTGACTTTACCCAGCCCTTTCACCTGAGACTAAGCATTTGGGTTCCAAATAGGTCTCCTAAATGGTTTATAGCTATCCCCTGCCATACAAAATGAGATTAAGAAATTAATGACATCACCACATCCCAAGCAAACAGAAGTAATCCGGGAAAAGAACAAAGGGAGAAAAATGTTTAAAGGGTAAAGGAAAAGATGAGTTCACTGAAAATGACCTCGCTTCCTCCACATTTGCTCTCCCATCAATGTCAGAAAAATTCTCAAGCATTTGGGGGACAGGCACGCGGGGGTTGGGGGGTATTCATTGTTATCTCCAGCATAAAGTTTTGTTAGTTTGTTCGCATTAAGACGAAACTTCCACTTCCAGCTTCCCACCCATGCACTCTCAGAGAATGAATCAAAATCGCGGCAGGACAGAGAAAACGCAAGGAGAGCCTAGCCCGCCATCCTACCAGGCAGAGGTGTTTAACCCCTTCGTTGGCGAGCCAGCTCCTCCAGGACACAGCCATGCCGCCGGCCCCGCTGCGCCGTGCTCTGTGCCCGCCGGCCCAAAAAGGAACCGGCGGCGGCCGGCGGGGGCAGCGGTTACAGCTACGCGGCCTGCGGGGCCGCTGAGCGAGGACCGAGGGTCAAAGACTGAGTGGAAGCCCGAAGGCCCGGCGCCAAGCCAGCCCGGGCGGGGTCTGCTCCCCAGAGCCGGGTTTTCCGGGCGCCCTGACTCCGACCCGCGCCGCGTCAGCTCTGTCCACTCCTTGGCCCCGACCCCCAGCTCTCTAGCGCGCGGCCGGGCTGCACCAGTCTGCTCCGCTGCCGCGCCGGCCCCTTTGTCTGGGGGCGAGCCTGTTGTTGTGGCTGCTGCTGTTCAGGATGTCCCGGGTGGGAACTTGGAGGCGTCCCCCGCAGCCTCTAGCCTGGCCTGCCAGGCTCCAAAATACTGACAAACATGTGAACAATGATACTCATACTAAAAGTGGGAACCCTCCCTGCCCCCTCGTACATACACACGTGTCTAGTTCTTTTGGACTGGTTGTTTTCCCCCAAAAAAGTTCATCTCAAAGAGGCTTGGTAAGGACATTTGAGCCGGAAACAGCCTTTTGTGTACTAGCTCCCTGTTCTTCCACCCTTCCTCAGCAAATTATCCCACTCCCAAAGGAAAGTCCCCAGACAGCACTTACCTATGGCTTCCCACTAGCCACCAGTTTCCTTATCTCCTTCCCCGCCCATCACATAGTCATAAAAAAGGCTTTAAAACAGTACTGACTATGAGCCCGGGCAATTAATGGTTAAAGCTGACGTAATTCTTAGGGGCTCTAAGGGAACTTGGATTCACTCTATTCAGGAATCTTTTTGTTTTACTACCTAGTCTGTTTAGTAGTAATAGGAATCGTCTCAATCCTGTACCAGAGGTCCAGTGAAGAGTGAGAAGCCTGTCGAATTGATACAGGTACCTACCCGACACTGCAACAAATCACTATTAGAGAAGAGAGGAAAAAAATGTCATTCATATAGAAAAATATCTGATGCAAAATAGATGTCCAATAAAGGTTTGTCCAATAAATCAAGAACTTTTCCAAATTTAGCAACTAATGAATGACAGAAAAAATTTACTGCTGGTTGCCTAATGGCTTTTAAACTCTTTTAAAAAAAAAATCTTACAATATAGGCCATAGGATGTAATTAAAACTAAAATTTCAAAAAAATGCTACTACTCTCACTACATGCAATATACTTATTCCAATTAATTTAATGAACTGATTAATGATTGCAGTCCTCAGTTTGCAGTCTTCAGTTTGCAGTCCTCAGTTTGAAAAATCAAACTGAATCTATATCAAGTCCCAGTTAGACTTCACACAATTTTCTAATAACCTGTTATTCCTGTTTCATGCGTGACCAAATCCAGAAAACTGTCCTAAATCTTTCTGAAGTTAGAGAGCATATTATCTATATTACTGTTATTTATAAATAATGGTAATACTATGTCGTTTTTTTTTTTTTTTTTTGACCATGTGATACCTAAAGGAGCAGGAAAAGAGCACACAAAGAACCCAAGGAGTCTCACCACCTGAGGGAAGTCAAATTCTAGGATGCTCTGGTGCTCCTAAGCTTTAATTTCAATAGATGGGGGCAGGAGGTTCTTGTCATGAGTCGAGAAGTGTGAAGCAACTGAAGAATAGTAAAATAAGAAACATTTTTAAAAGCTCAGAGACTTTCAGAACAGCAAAAATGATTAGAAGACAAAAGATTTAAAAAATGGTTCCAACTCTTAATAATGTACCTACTAAGTACCAGGCCCTGTCTTTGTTACTTCATATACAAAATTTCACTCCATTCTCACAGTAGCCCTCCCTGTGGATGTTAGCACTCTTACTTTGAAGATGAGAAACGGAAGCTAAAAGAGATGAAGAAACTTGCTTGAGGTAATGAAACTGGGTTTGCTTACAATTAAAACAACCCATAATCAGGTACTTTTGTAAAATTATTTTGTAAAACGATAGAATGCTATAAATGTTGGTTATTACCTATTGCTACCATTTCATACCTCTGTAAAAGGATCCTGGGATCTGTTTATGCTGATTTACCAGAAAACAGTACTCCAAGCCATCCCCAGGGGACAAAGCTAGTGTCCTGTTATGCAGGAACTAACTCTCAATAATGACAGTCTTTGCAATACAGTTTTCTCTAAGCCAGATTGTTTTATTATTATTATTATTTTTAGATGGAGTTTCACTGTTGTCACTCAGGCTGGAATGCAATGGCACCATCTAGGCTCACTGCAACCTCCACCTCCTGGGTTCAAGCAATTCTCCTGCCTCAGCCTCCTGAGTAGAGTAGCTGAGATTACAGGCAGGTGCCAACATGCCCAGCTAATCTTTGTGTTTTTAGTAGAGATGGGGTTTCACTATGTTGGCCAGGGTAGTCTCGAACTCCTGATCTCGTGATCCACGTACCTCGGCCTCCCTAAGTGCTGGGATTACAGGTGTGAGCCACCGAGCCTGGCCAACCAGATTGTTTAATGACAGTAGTTGCTGTATTTCCCAAACTAGGAAAGGTCACTCTTGAAAGTAATGAGGAGAGATTTCTGTAGCTACATCAGTATTTGAAATATTATAATAAAAATCACACTTTTGCCAGAACAGACTTCATAATAAAAACTCAGATGACATATACCTTTGATTTTTGGCTGAAATAATGGTAAGCTAGTAGTGTAACACTGATCATCCTATGTTAATTATAAAACCTATTAGCAGTTAGAACTGTTCTTGACCTATTATATATTACTTAAACACAGAAACTTTTTGTAGACAGTATTTTTCAAAATATGAAATGTACTGGGGAAATATAATACTCTTTGCACATAATTACTACTGCCTATTTCACAAATTAATTTGATTTATATGTGTGTGTCTAATTCTCTACTCAACTGAACTTCTTAAGGACAAAAATTCTGTCTTACTCAATTTTTATTCTAGGACTTAGCACAAAGCTTGACACACAGTAGGAATTCACACTATGTTTATTAGATGAAGGACTAGTGGTTAAGTATATCATTGTTCTTTCTGTGCCTTTCTCAAATCCCAGTTTCTCAAGCATAATTTTCCAGTCATACAAGAATAGTTTCTGCTCAGCGTGATAATTAATTACCAGAAAAGATGGAGAAACAGGGCAAGAAACCCTTAAAATGAATGTTACTGACCCCACAGTTTAAATGATAGGAATTTAAGACAGTGAGCACTTGCATTAGTTTTCTCTGGCTGTGCTAACAAATCACTAAAGATGAAATTTTCATCTCACAGTTCTGAATGTCAGAAGTCGGAAATCAGTATTATTGGTTCAAAATCAAGGTGTTCACCAGACCACAATCATTTCTTTTTTTGAGACAGGGTCTCGCTGTGTCACCCAAGCTGGAGTGTAGTGGGGCAATCACGACTCACTGCAGCCTTGACCACCCAGATTCAAGTGATCCTTCCTTACCTTCCAGAGTAGCTGGGACTACAAGGGCACACCACCATGCCTGGTTCATTTATAGTTTGTTTGGTGTTTTTTTTTTTTTTTAAAGGTGAGGTTTTGCCATGTTTCCCAGGCTTGTCTCAAACTCTTGGGCTCAAGCGATGCACCAGCCTCAGCTTCCCAAAGTGCTGGGATTATACACATAAGCCACCATGACCAACACACCATCTTTTCTGAGGTGCTCTAGAGAGAATCTGTTCTTTGCCTCTTCCAGATTCCGGTGGCTGCTGACAATCTTTGGTTTGTGGCTGTATCACTCTAATCTCTGTCTCAGTGGTCACATTGCCTCCTCCTCTTCTGTCTGTGTCAGTGTCAAATCACTCTCTGCCTCTCTCTTACCAGGACACTTGTGATTGGATTTAGGTCTCACCCAGATAATCCAGGATAATCTCCCCATGCAGGATACATCTTAAATTTAATCACATCTGCAAAGTCCCTTTTTCCGTATAAAGTAGCTTTATAGGTTCCTGGGATTAGGCCCTATTATCTTTAGGTGATTATTATTTAGCCTAGGATAGCACCTAAATTAACCTAGATCATCTTAATTTTCTTTCTCTGATTGGATATGGCAGCCTTAGAATAGCACATCTGAAGAAATTTGCCTTAAAGAATAAATGTTTGAGACTCCTAGTTAGCATTTCCATCAATAAATCAAAAATTATAGACCAGGAAACAGGCCTGATAGAATTCGGTAAGATTTCTTAACCATGGTAACTTGATATAGTTTACCATTTTTGTTATTCCACGTCTGATTACCAAGAGGGATTAGTATTAAAATTCAACGTAAAAAGAGCCTGTGTGTTTTTTCAGGAAGAGAAATGAGGAAAGTAGGAAAGCTCCTTTTCAGTATGCAGCATAAACTGGTAGAGTGGGTAAAAGAATCCTAGAGGTATGAGTAACCGAAAGGGACAGTAAAGAGAAAAGGAAACTCCACCATGTCCCTGAGGCCCTTGCAAGGAACAAGGGCCCACCAGGGAGCCAGTGAAAAGTGGTCCAAAAGTTTAACATTCCCAAGTCAGGGGATGAGTTCCAGACAGTGACTCATTCTCATTTCTATACAAAAACAAGTGTAGACCATCATCTGATTCAGTCATTTAGGAATGTCTACCGTGCACTCACATGGCTAGCCTATCTCCTTGAGAAACCCTGAAGAAGTTGGAGAGGTCCTTATACTCTTAAGGACCAGATACTTTGTTGGAAAATAAGGCTTACAAACATGAAGGCAATTTAAGAACTTAAAAATGAAGACGTTCGGTAAAAGCTCATTGAATAAAACTGAATAACTTTTTGTTTAGAATTGCCCTACATTAAATACTTTTCCAAACTCCTGGATTTCATAAACCAATAAAATTTCAAAAAGAAAAACTATGGTAATCATTTCACAGTGTATATGTATATGAAAATATCAAATTGTATACCTTAAATATATAAAATTATATATACCAATGATAGGTCAATAGAGCTATTAGAAAAAAAAAACGCAGACTAGTCAAATTTTGCAGCAGTTAGGGCAATTTTTAAAATGCAAACTAAAAACAACAATAACAAAAATACCATCCACTTCTTTATTTATTAAAGAAAATTCATTTTTTACAAAGTAAATGTAAGAAATACTGTCTTCAGCTTCCAAAGAAATTCTCTCTCCTCTCTTTTTCTGTCATTTCACAGCAACCTTACTGTTTTTCTTTATTTGTTCCTCAAATCTATAAGGCAGGAAGGTAGGAAGGCCATTATTTTCTTCATTCCAATTTTGTAGATGACAGAACTGGGGCACCTGGACGGTAACTAACTTGAACCACCAAGGTAACCATGTATTAAGTAGCAGATTAAGTAGCAGATTTCCAGGAGTCAATAACCCTGCTCCTTCCTCTACTTCATGTAGTCATTGTTGAACCACGACTTTGACAAGTTCTGGGTTCTAATGCTTAACGTCACAAATGCAGCTGTGGTTGGCGACTCTCCCCAGTGATCCCAGGTGTGTAGAGATTTACCAGCGGGCCTTTGTGCTGCCAAGGCAGTGCACACTCTCAAAAGACTGTTATGTCTATTGTTTATATCGTTTGTACTTTATCTTGCATGGCATTTCCTTAACAGTTATTAACACAATAATTTCTGTATGGTTGTGAAATTTTACCGTTCTTAAAGTTTTAAGCAGAAGAGTCTGAAAAAACATTCTTAATACCTGAATCCATGTTTTCTAGTTGCATCTTCAAACAGCTTTAAAATATTAAGGAAATATGACTGGACTTCTATAGTCTCACTTTACTTTCTGAATATATTATGAAAATCTGAAACCCAAACTATTAGAATCCATGTTAAATTATATGAGTTTTAGAGTCATAAAAACATTGGAATTGGAAGAGGCTTTGGAAAGCATCATAACTTTAACTATAGAAAGGAAATTAAAGCCATTTTGTCAGTTCTTTGAGCTCGCCAAGCAGCTTCATGCTACTGCATCTTTGCACACTTGGATAGTGTTTATTTATGTACTTATTGATGAGTTTATCTGATTAATGTCTATATCTATCTATATATGTCTAAATTGCAAACTTTTCAAAGGCAAGTCTCATGTCTGTTTTGTTCATTCTTATTTTCCCGGAGCCAACCACAGGACTTGGAATGTCAGTAGAGGCTCTGTAACTGTTTTAATGAGAGAAATGAAAGACAATGGGAGAATCTAAACTCCTGACTTCTCTTTCAATAATTGTTTTATATTGACATTTTCTTTTTTCACCAATATGATATTCTGTACTTCTTTAATTCTTTCTGTTTCCTAAACATATCCTGTTTTCTCACATTTCCATCTATGTACGTGCTATTCTTGTTTCATGGCACACTTTACCTGGAGATACTTACTTAGCCTCCAAACTCAAGACCAGTAACCTCCCCTGCTAACGGCCTATGAAGACTCTCCCCAGCTGCATCAGAACCCCTTCTTTGTTTCCACTGTGTGCCGCTCTCAGAGGAGTTATTATGCCACATTTTTTTGGTGCATTTTCTAGGTTGTTTCTCCAAGTAGACTACAAGTATTTTGAGGAAAAGAGATTTTTTGTTGTTTTTTAATGTATTTTAATAGTAAACTTATAGGAACAGCACAGAAGACAGATAACATTAAAAACATGTATTTGCATGTGGACAACTTAGAAAAGAGTAAAAGGATAGAATCTACTGTATGATAAAAATTCTACAAACATCATTTAGTTGCTGTCAGTAAAAAATTTACTTGCCAACCCATTGCCAATCCAAATTCTGGCATTGCTCAGAATAATTTAGCAGGTTTCTTTATAATTGCTATAAAGTTGAATTGCTGAAACTTGTTCACTGAAGCATGTTGATTTGCATTAACGCTTCAGATCCCCATGTTTATATTAAAAATTCACATACAAATGAAAATAGAAAAACTGCAAATAACTGATTTATGTGCCCTATTTTTCCACTTACAACCATATATTTGGGTACCTTTTGACTCCATGGGGAAAAAACAACATTCAGAACAATTAATAATACAAAGAAAAGAATTTGGCAGGGGGACGGGTGGATATTAAATGCTTCCCATCACAGTGGATTCTTAAGCATGTTTTCTATATTTGTGGCATGCTAGTTGAACGTCTTTTGGCATAATTGTTACACATCTGGCATGGATAACACATGGGAATGGGGCTTCAAAAAGGCCAACTAGTTAGGTCTTCACTTGCCTCTTGCAAAGCACCAATAGCTGCACTCTGGAAGCACGACCTATTTTGAAGTCCTGTGCAATTTTTCACATCAGACGCTAGAAAGAAGGTTTTGAATCAGAAGTTCAGTGGGTTTCTGATAACAACTAATTTCACGAAGCACCACAGTACAAGGCTGGTCCCAATGAGTTTTCTTCACCCCTCCAGTAGAGGATGCACTCTTGCAAGTGGCATTTGTAGCTACTTATTGGTAGCTAGTTGCTTCCTGGGCAGTTTACTATGGGTCATTTGCAAGCAGTCCATTTTGCAGGAGCCATGGAATAGAGATTTCCTTACTTATACCCCCCATCCTTTGGCTGCAGCTCAGTGAACTAGAGGCTTCACTGGCATTAGAGCGAGAAATTTTTCTTCATTGCATATATCCTGGCCCATAGTAAGTGCTCAAAATATATTTAATGAACAAATGAGCAAATAAATTAATGTCTAACATATGAAAACAGTTTAGGTTATTTTCAAAATTAAAACTCAGTATTCACCAAATACTCTAATTGCCAACAGTGTGGCAAAGGTTTTAAGTAAGAACTTTTTAAAGAAGAAGTTCAGGAACGACAGAAATAAATACATAAGCAAATAAACTTGACATCTGTCTTGTCTTCTTCCTCAACAATCTGCCATGGAATTCAGCCTTCAGCCAAACTTTCCTACTCTCCAAAAACTTAAGGTTGGGAATTTCAAATTATTTTTTGTTTTTGTTTCCATTCTCACAATTGACTCACTCTTACTTATACTGATATACTAGCTTAAATGTCTCTAATGTTAGTACATTTCACACTGTATAATACATTCGTTTATCCCTCTCCCCCATGGGAATCAGACAACTGGAGGTCAAAGAAACTGTGGAATTAATCTTTGTAACCCCAGGGCCTAGCACAATGCCTGGTTCATTATTTAAATAATGGATATTTGATTTTTTTTTTAAAATAATGCTTAAGCACCTCTTTTATATTACTTATCATTCTAACCTTGGACTTCGATACTGTGTTACCTTGAGAGAAAAACTACTATAGGAATATGATTCTTTTAGAAAGGTAAATTACGTACATGGTATAAAATGTAATATCTGTACTTCAGATGTTATGCTTGTCATATTTCATTACTGTTCCTCCTAAGAATTCACTACCTTAAGTAACATATTCTATGTTGCCTAGCTTATCAGGACTATTGAATATCTTTAAAAGATTACTGTGTAAGATCAAATGTTTAAAAGGAGAATGATCTTGCATTAGGGTCCTACATTCTTTTCTACTATTGAAACTTTTGGTTAAGAAGAAGTTTTGTAGCCTTGATTTCTTTTTACCTTTTCTCTTGGTTCTGTCAATTCTTTACCTGGACACCCTTTTGATCCAGTCTCCTACAGAAGGCAGCACTATGCCTCCTGTGTCTTTCATAGTCCTTTGTTAAAATTTGCATGTGTTCAGTTATTCCATGGTGATGCAACTATTTGTTAACCAAATGTCTTCATATCAGTGGAATTTCACTGGAGTAGCACATAGCCTACAGATTCTCCATCATTCTGCTCTTCTTTCTTTTAGCAACAAAACGCCCTGAGTTTCAGCTGGATTATAGCTGCCAACTAGCTATTACTTGTTTTAGCTTCTCTTTCAGTCAAGATTAGATATTGACCATGTTTCTACAAATGGGATGTAAGCAGAAGAGATTTAAATGTCCTTTTACAAAGGACATTTCTTCCACAGTTTCCTTTTTCTTCTTTCTCACAGGCTGGAAATATGCTTTAAGCAAGAATGTAAGGACAATGAAGGATAATGAAAGATATTATCTGAAGAATAATGAAGAAATAAGATATTAAAAATCTGGATGACTTTGTAGATGGGTCGTAGCTACCTGCTTATATGGTTCACTTCTTTACTGTTATGAGAGAGAAATAAACTGCTTTATTCAAGGCACTATATTATAGATTATAGCTGCTTAACTTATTATAGTCTATTATCATAGAAATTGGTTCCTCCAAGTGGGGCACACCATAGTAAAACCCAAAATATATGACAGTAGTTCAGCACATTAGGTAGCAGGTAGAAAGAACCTACAGGTTAGAAAGTGATGTCCTTTGTTATGCCATTACAAAACATATGCCAACTTGGAAACATACCGCATTGTTACCAAGCTGTAGCCCTGAGGGAACAGGAATTTTTTTTTAATGTCATATTTTTGGTATGTGTTGGCTGCTACTTGACACTCGCAGCAAAATGTTACCAGAGACATGAAATAAAGTTAGGCAAGAAATGACCCATTTGCAAATGGAAATGAAAAGAAATAAAGCTCTGGTAATACAAAATCTCTCTGCCTGTGATCTGCAATTTAATGGATTAAAATTCCCCTAATTTGAGACTTCAGAAGGTAGAAAAGCTGTTTCCATATCCCAAAGAGCATCACACTAAACTGTCTCTCAGAGTCAGCTCAGAGGTAAAGAGTGGTAGTTTTGGATGGTATTAAGGTAGCTTATATTAAGGGAAGGAAAGATGAGCAAAAAGGAGAAGATAATAAAAAACAGAGAGTCTATAGACTCTATAGACATTTGCTCAAAAGATTGTTTTTGCTGTGGTTAATCCACATGGAACTGATTGGAAGCAAACAGACAAGAATCCCACTAAGGGTCTGAAGAATTTTATTATCCTAAGAACCACAAGGCTGGTATACAAAGACCTTTATTGTTATATCTCTAACACAATCCTCTGTCCTTTAAAGATGCACCAGAAAGAGAACACTCTCTCTTGTCACCTTCTGAGGTGGACAGTGGACAAGGAAGTAGCCCCCAAACACACAAAGTTAAACCTGCATGGGGCAATGGACAAAGAAAATACTCATTGAAAGCAGCGTTAGAGGTTGGTTAATCCAAACAACTAACACACCAGCAGGAAGGAGAATATTCACGATTTCTACCCAGGAGAATTTGAGATTTACTCTGAGCCAGAAACAGCTGGGTGCTTTCCAGTTTTTTCAGTTCTGAATGGGAATTTTTGTTGCAGTTATCCTGTCCCTACTCCACCATTATATATCAGGACCGAGGAAGATGTGTAATTTGTTTTTGTAAGTTTGTAAGTTGATGCCAGAGCACAAGGAGCCACTTCCAGACCTGAAAGAGAAGACTGCATTTTACTCCAGTCCTGGATTTTCAGCTGCAGCAGTAACTGAATAAGATTTTATGTGGGCTCCCTTGAAAAAGGTTTGAGTGTATTTGTGAAGAAAGATGACAGTGTATGGATATCTGGGTTGTTAGAAGGACAAACTGACAGACTGATGCTTATCTTTAGTTACTAATTCTCCCCAGTCCACTTACTGATAGAAACTCGTGAGTCTTATCTAAACACAGAGCTGCTCAGATGTAACACTTTGCAGCCTATTCAGATAGGTGTGGGCATGAAACTACATTCTGACCGTCAGACACTAGCAGAAGTAATGTGTTAAACTTTCTAGTCATATCTGTTTTAGATAAAACTGCTTATATTTCATTTTCTCTCTTTCCCCATTCATGAGATTGGAACACAAATGTGCTGACGAACTCTCTTGGACCAAGAAAAAAAGAAGACCATGCTCTAGGAGACAGTTGAGCAACTTGATAAGAAACTGAGTTGCTAAATGATCTCCTAGAGCAAAGGTCCCTGCTAGCCAGGATTGGATGGACTCATTTAAGAGAATAAAACTACCATCTTGATGAATCCACCACAGTTTTTAGAATTTTCATGTTACAATAACTTAGTCGATACTCTAAATGCTGTAACTGAATTACAAAAATATGAATTGTCCGGGCATGGTGACTCACTCCTGTAATACCAACACTTTGGGAGGCTGAGGAAGGTGGACTACCTAAGGTTGGAAGTTTGAGACCAACCTGACCAACATGGAGAAACCCCGTCTCTACTAAAAACACAAAATTAGTTGGATGTGGTGACACATGCCTGTAATCCCAGCTACTCGGGAGGTTGAGGCAGGAGAATCGCTTGAACCTGGGAAGCAGAGGTTGCCATCAGCTGAGATCACGCCATTGAACTCCAGCTTGGGCACTCTGTCTCAAGAAAAAAAATTAACTGATGACAGAAGAATATTTCTGATGTTGAGAAATACAGTCATACTAACATGCTAAATGTTTGCTTCACATCTTAAGTTAACGATAATTCAGGAAACATATCTTAATACTTATATTCCTAGACTTATCTGACTTGGTAATGAATTCATATTTCTTTCATTAATTAGTCAAATAATTCACAAAATGACAATAGCAAAATAAGAATGGTTGTATGGTTCAAAAGCTTTAAAAATGAACATTCATTCTGTTTCCTCTACCTATTAATTGTAGTTGTCACCTTAAAGTCTAGCTTTGTACCTTCTTCTCAAAAGTTGAACTGAATTATTACTCATCATATCTGACCTATCTAAATGAAAAATGCCTTTCATCATTATTTATTTGTCCTAGACTATTTAAATCATTTATTTTAACAGTAAATTTGGAAGAACAATACTAGACCAAGTGTTTGGTAAATGTGGAGATGCACTTGTTAGTAAAAGATATGAAAATTCCTTTTTATATATTTGGAATCTGTAGTCAAATTTTCAGTAGCAAATTCCATGCTACTGAGCATTACTCCCAAATATTATCAGGTCACAGAGAGATAAGTCTTCAAATAGACTCTCCGAGACAGACTAATTTAAACAACAAAAGAGTCTAATTCTATTTATGGTAATTATCTGAGTGATGATACTCATTAATAAGATCTCTAGCAGAATATAAACAAGGAATAGGCACGGGGAACATTGGAATAATATAACTGTGTCATAATATTCAACATAATGGCAGAAAAAAACTGCCATTAATTCCACTGTTGATGATCAAATTGTATTTCCTTTTTTCAGCTAAGTAATACTGGATTTGGTGTTTTTTTTGCAATAAGTAAAAAAAAAAAAAATTAAGTTGTGAGACTGAAAATGTATGTTAGGGAGGGAGTCTGATTTACTGGACAGGGCACTGAATTGGGAGTTGGAATTCCTGACTTCCACTGAACCCTAGTGCTCTGCCATAAAATTTTTTATTAACTTTAGACAGTAATTTAATCCTTTTAAGCTTCAAATTCTGAATTTAAAGATTAAAGGGATGGGCTAGACAATAACTAAGGTATTTCTGGTTCTAGAGTTTTGTGATTCTACAAATTTCCCAATCCATCCTATAACATTGAAATCTCACCCAACATACATTAACTGAGCAATACACTTTGGGTTAGACATCATGCTAGATCAAAGCTGAGATACATAGACATGATCCCTATCCTTCTGGAACTTACTATCAGGTGGAAAGACAGAGACTCTGGTAATAATTATAACATGAAATACTTATATTTGTGGAAAGTGCTACACGAAGTGTACACAATGCTGTGGGGTGCAAAATAAACAAAACCTTTGTAGTCTAGATTGCTATGGAATCATCTCTGATGAATAAACTTTTAAGGTGAGATCTGAAGGACAATTGCCAGACAAGGAGGAGTGTTAGCAGAAGGGATGTACAGACAGAGGAAATCATGAGCAAATTCCTTGTGGTGGAAGAGACCCCTTGGCCCAATTAAGTTGCTGAAAGTAAGCTAGTGTTGCTGGAACACACAGGGTCAGGGAGAAAGTGATATAAAATAACACTGGGGACACAGACAGGGTCAGTTCACTTGGAGCTTTATGGCCCAATATGCATTGTGAACTCCATACAAAAATATAATATATGGGACAAAATAGATATGTTTTAAGTAGGGATGCAATGTTATTGGTTTTTGATTTAAAATATCACTCTATCATTGATGAATATGTAGGATGTGGCAATAGTGGGTATGGGAAACCAGAACAGAGGCTATTGAAGTAGACAGGTGATAAGGGACAGTGACTTTATCAAGTGTTGTTATAGTTACAATGGAAAGAAATGGATAGATTTTTTACATATTTGGAAACCAGGGTCTACCAAAATTGTGAGAAATCAAAGATGATTCCATATTCCACTGTTAAAGTCCCATTGTGAATTATATGTCAGCATATTTGTAAATAGAGTATTATTTTGTGAATTAATGCAGATGTCTATTTTACTGCATCTTTAAGCAATGATCATGCAAACTTTGAGGACCTCCAGTTTCAGAGAATTTATTGCATTTTAAAGAAGACAGTTTGTGGACAATTCTGAATGTTAGAAAGATCTTCCTGATAGTGTGTCAAAATTCCTTGACTTTAATTATTGTCCTAATTCCCTTTTCTCACCTTGGAACCCCAAAGCAATAGAGAGTATGATGAGTTCTTCTTTGGTATGGCAACAGTTCAAACATGTCTTGCTGGCTTTCAGTTGCCACCTTGCCTTCTAGCCCCATCTTTCTCCCCTACCGAGCCTCTTTTCTATAAGCTAAGTGTAAGAATTTCTGCTTTATTGCCTTAATCACTCTTTGTTAGCTATTACTTACCTTCTAGGTCTCAGATGAAGGACTACTTTCCCAGAGAAGTCTAACACAGGAATACTAGGTCTCCTCATTATAGACTCTTAAATCTCATTAATTTTCTCCTTTATAGCACTTTTTAAGTTAGAAATCATTAATGTCTGTCTTCCCTGCTAGATACAAAGTACATTAAGAGAATTTGGTCTGCAATGGGGAAAGACAAGCTAAGTCACTGGCTATGAGGAGATTATGTTCTAGTGAGACCGATAAGTTGTTAAATGAGTAAATAAATTAACATATAGTTAGAAACAGTATAAATAATAATATTAGGTCAGTGCAAAAGTTATTGCGGTTTTTGCCATTAAAAGTAAACATAACTTTAATGGCAGTGTGAGGATCGGGAAAGGCTTTTCTAAGAACTTGATATGTAAGCTGAGACTAAGAGGAGTACAATTTAGTTAGGTGAAAATTTGGGTTAAGGATATTCTAGAAAGAGGGGGCAGTATGGAAGAGGTCTCTGAAATTTAGTGTGTTGATCTGGCTAGAGTGGTTACCAAGGGGACAGCTGGAAGAAATGTGCAGCAAAGAGAGTAAGCATCATGTGGTATTTGATGGGAGTGTAATGACAGGAGAAAACAGGAATTCTAGAGTTGGAGTATTTGCTAGTGTAAAAGCAACTTGATGGATATCAATTCTATAAAATAAGTACATTATTCGTAATCGCTATAAAATATTAAGGTACCATTAATTGGACTTTTGCTTTCAGATAAAATAGTAAAGCCAGAAACAGATTTAGTCTTCCTCCTGAATTAACTATGAAAAGAGACATAATATATGAAACAAAGGCTTTCAAGGCATTGGACATGAACCAATAAAGAACAGTGATCCCCGATAAATGGAAAACAAGTAGGGTGAGCTTTATGATTGTCCCTACTACTGTCTTGAGAGGGTTTCTACATTGAGGCACTATGTATATTTATGGTATTGATAAACATAGATATAAAAGTAAGTAAAGATAAACCAATGGAACTGATTAAAGACTGTAGAAATAGATACACACGCATATGGAAACTGATTTGTGACAATGTTTGAAGTCAATTCAGTAGAGAATCTGTAGTCTTCCTAAAAACAGTTTTAAAATATTTGGATGTCCATATGTAGAAAGAAAGAAAAGGAAAGAAGGAAGGAATGAAGGAGGGAAGAAAAAAATGGGGAACAAAGGAACAAAGGAAAAGATAAAGGAAGAAAAGTATTTTCATCCATATCTTACACCATACGCAAATATTAACTCAAAATGGATCATGGACCTAAATGTAAAGCCTACAACTATAAAATATCTAGCAGTAAATATAGAGAAAATTTTTGTAATATTGAATTAGTAAAAAAATTCTAAAATATGACACCAAAATCATGATCCATAAAAGGAAAAATTGATGTTAGAGTTTAATAAAAACATATAACTTCTGTTCTTCAAACACTACGGTTAAGAGAATAAAAACAGAAGTCATAGACCTGAATATAATATCTGTAACTCCTACTTCTGATAAAAACTTGTATCTAAAATACTTAAAAGACCTTTACAAGTTAGTGATAAGAAAACAAATAGTCCAATGACAAAAAAAAAAGATACTTCATCAAAGAAGATATATGGATTGCAAATAAGCATAGGAAAACATACCTAAGCACCATTAGTTATTAAGAACAAATAAATTAAAACTACAATGTGATAGCACTACATATCTATCAGAATGGCTAAGATTAAAAAGGGTTTAAATGGTGTCGGGGAATAAAATAAATAGTATTGTTGAAACTGTGGTATACCCATACAATGCAATAGTATTCACCAATAAAAAGAATGAACTGTTGATCCATACTACAACCTGTATGAATCTAAGTAATTATTCTGGGTGAAAGAAATCAGAGGTAAAAAATATGTACTCTATCATTCTATTTTTTCACAAAAAGCTATATTCTTTATTTATAGAAAGTAGATGAAGATTTTCTGTGGATGGGGTGGGCTAGGATAGCAAGAGATGTCAGAGAGGGATTACAAAAAATGTTAGGAATCCTTTAGTAGGGATGGATACATACATTGTCTTGATTGTGGTGATGGTTTCATGTGTGTATGCGTATGTCAAAACTTACCCAATTTTACCTTTTAAATAAATGCAGTTTATGAGGTGTTTTAACGTTAATTATGCCTCAGTAAAGTTATGTGTGCATGTATATGAACATGTATATGCTATACATAATACATATCATATATAATACACATAATATATATTGGATATGTCATATAATATATAATGTAATACACATATACACAAAAAAGTATGTAATATACATTGATATATATGTACTGAATGAAGATTAAAACTATGTGTGCATATGTAGGTATATAAACGAGTTTTTGCTAAAAGCTATTCTCAAATCTATCACATGGTACAATTCAGTATCCAAAACGAATGTGGTTATTCCACTTTAAAATATCTTTTGTGTAACATTCTGCTTCATTATGGTTATTTTCATTTACTCTTAGGTTTCTGCAGTACCCAGCTTAGTCGTTTACACATGGTAAATATTAGCTAATTCAAAGTTGAGTTCAGGATAGGTAAGATTCTAATGGGAAATATTTTTTTACCACCGAAGATAACAGTGATGGGTCTTTAAAAAAATAAGAATTTCTTAGAAAAGTCACAGTTTCATTCAAAGGTCAAAGCATCTAAACAGATAGGAATTAAAATCCAGATAGCCAAACAGTCTCTCTCAGCTAAACACATTCAAAAGTTATATTTGCCTTCATAGCTTATATAAAGGGAGATTTATTTTTATACGAAGCACCCATTCATTGATAATATTTACAACCAGGAAGATCAAATAAATAAACATGCTTTTAAAAATAATGTAATGCAAAAACTATTGGTTTGTAAACTGACTTTCCCTTAACCTCCCAAGATACTGTTAGGTATGAGAATCTTAATATCATACTGGTTTACAGGCTATCTAATTCAGACCTGCATTACGCAGAAAAACAAACATGCTCAGAAGTGATTTTCTCAAGCTGCCACAGTCAGGGTGTCTGTACTACAGGTGTGATGTACTGTAAATGAGGTCCAGCTCTCTAACTAGTATCACTCTTTTCTGACCTGTGGCCAGACAGTCCAGATCAGAAGTGTACTTCTGTTCAGAGCTTGCCAATACACTTGATGGTAATTTTAATCACCAGTAACTCCAAACTATTTCTTTTCTTGAGCCTTTCTAAGCGTACTCATGTTGAGAAGATAATGGTAATTATATCTTTAAAAACTATGCATGGTGTTTTGCATGTGCCAGATTCTAAGCAATGAGATAAGACATACTCATGTGACAAGTGACATGTCATAACTTTTCATATTCTTTGATATGGTGAGAGACTACCCAAACAGGGACTTTTTTGGAGGGGATGGATATAAAGAGGAAGTCATGGAGAGAGGACGGGAGTACAAAGGAAACTAATATTAACTCAGCGCCTACAAATCTCCCCAGCACCACGCTAGGCCTGTCCTCGATGCTGTGTTATGCAGCGCTCACAACACTTTCTCAGGTGGCTATAATTAGCCACATGATACAGACTGAAAAACTGAGGATCTGAAAGATTAAGCCACTTGCCATGTTCACAAAGCAACCAAGTGACAGAGTTGGTATTCAAATCCAGGTTTGTTGAGCTACAAATGTTTCCATTGCACACAGCCTTCCAGTCAGAAAGACTCAGGACAGAGGTTAAAAAAAATTGGTGGTTTTCCTATTATCCAGGAAACACAATTTAGTTCTTAATTGAAATCATGATGTCACTGAGAACTTTATGAAGATATGACTCTTAAAATGTTTTTATTTTTTTAAATGATGAATGCCCTAATTCTGTCCCAAAAAAAAAACAGAAATAATAGAATCAGAAATATAAGCACAATATACTTGTAAATAATAAATCATTCTGAACAAATCTAATTACCTTTTTTCTTCCAACAGAATTCCATGGCCAAATGACAATGGAAGTTTAAAAGAAACAATATATCTTGATTACTAATATAATAGATAGTGTCTCTTAGACATTAACTAGCACAATTAATTGAAAATAGTCTCAATCTGGAATATAAATTGACTTCATAGGAACAAAAGGGCAATGTCATATACTGTCAGGGGTTAGTCTGGGCTGTCTGTCCTGGCCAGCTCCAATTGCCATTTATAATGGTACTTGTAGGGGCAGCAATTGTCTGAAATTTCAAAGACGATAAATTCTTCTGTCCAGCGCTGCCTTTGCCTATCTAGAAGACTCAGCTTACTCTAGATAGAGATAAGAGTTGGGAGCCACCAACTTACACACTAGGAAAATGAGCAGTGATTGTAAGATAAATACATAAAGATTTAAGAAAGACGTGTGCAAAGCCAACTTAAGGAGCTAACATGACCTCTAGAATTGTATTTGTTAATTAATTTAAACTTACTTTTGAAAAACATATGACAAAAAAATATGTCAGTTAGATGGGAAATTAGCCAGCCTTGAAAGCATAGGAAAAAGAACCACCAGGGCAGAAAGGAAGCCATTTAGATTTAGCAAGGTGCAATATCCTGCCCTATGACACACAGCCATCAGAGGTTGGAAGAAAAACTAAAACATGATTGTCCGTGTCCATGTCCACTGACTGTAATCAACTCAAGGGCTCTGATGGCACTCCACATAAAGATGAAAATTGTCCACTCAAACTTCTCTACCTCCTCTATGCCAGGCACTGCTAGGTGTTGCAAGACAAAGAGATGACCTGGTGAAGATGGGTAGTAGGAATATAAACAATCTCCAATAATGGAGGTAATTTGAACCTACAGAGTGGTAATAGATGACTTCCTGCATTCTTCTTTGGAATCTGTGGGTTGTTTTGAAATAGTTAGATATTGGTTGTATTAGAAGGCATAAAAAGGCTACTGTACAATGCACCTGTTGGACATCTGGACAGGAAAGGGATGGTCAGGCTTTCCAAAGTGATGGCAGTTTCGAGCTTAACCTAGAAAACACCCTGCTCATTCAGATCTTACAAAGTGACAGCTTGAGTTACTTATTAAGAAGGTGAAGAAAATTCCTCATGAATCATGCAGAGCAAAGAAGCTTATATTTTCTATTTAGAGATTAAAACATGCCCCAAGACATGGCTTCTCTTTGCCTCAGCTAAGATAGGCGAACACACCCTAGGCGAAAATATGAAACCTACAAAATATTCTTCCATATCCCTGAGATCTTCTCTGACTTAAGTATGAATATGATAGAGTGAGACTACTAAAGTTCCTGATCAACGGTTCTGAATATTGCTCAAATGAGACAGTAACATAGAGTCACAGTAATTCTTGCAAAAGAACATGAAATATTGTATTTTTAATTACTAAGAAATTAGGTAATTTTTACAGAATCAGAAGCCACTCTATACTTGAGTGTAGAACAGATAAATAATAGCGGACACCAATAGTTTAAGAAAATTTTAGAGAAAACAAAAAAGCAAGAGATTTTTATAAACTTAAACTGTTTGATAATTTTTTAATAGGATTATTTTTCCATTTTAGCAGCAACTGGATTCTGGCTTACATGGTACCTATGCATATTACTTGAGAAATATTGGTTTTGATCCAGGAATGCTTTATTTATAAAATGCTATTCTAGTATTTAAACTTTGTCCATTCCCCAAACAAATTTACACAAGACCACCACCCTCTGGTCCTGTAGTACATCCTCCTCAGTATCTAAGGATGATGATATCTTTTCTCCTAATTTTAACACAATCTCTTCTCCTCCTGCTTCAAAGTCCCAGATAAACATTCTTTGAAACATTTGACATTGCATTATTTTTTCTAAACATAATTCTTTGTGTCATTCTATCTGAATGTATGCTACCATTGTTTCTTTGGTGTTCTTATAAATTTAAAAAATTTATTTATTTAAACTGACAATAATTATTAATATTGCAATTATGGAATATAATGTGATGTTTTGATCTATACATACATCATAAAAAGATTCAATCAAGCTAATTCACCTTTTTATCACCTCACCAACTCATCATTTTTTTGTGTTGATGACATTAAAAATCTATTCTTTTAGTAATTTCCCGATATACAATACATTATTATTAATTGTGGGCATTACAGCACAATAGATCACTAAAACTGATTCTTCTAGTCTAATTAAAATTTCATACCCTTTTTTCAACATTTCTCTTTTTTCCATCCCTTACTCCCTTATCTTCTGGTAACCACCTTTCCACTCCCTGTTTCTATGAGATTTGTGAGATTAACATTTTTAGATTCCACATATTAATGCATAGTACTGGGGAAGGTTTTACTGGTAGGTACTTCATAACTAGAGGTTATTGACGAAGGCTATTTCTGGACAGTCTAATTGCTAACAGAAATTTTGATGACAAAAATAGGATCCTGATTACAAATATCTGTGTATCAGAGACAGTCTATGTCCTCTTTTAAATAATATCAAATTTGGCCAACTCCTGAAGCCTGAGTGGAACCTTCCTAAAATTGCTTCTTTGGAATATATTTAAGGGTTTAGAACCACTTAAACTATTTTTCAGGCTTCCTGTTCTCAGAAGCTTTCCTTTATCTGAGCAAACTAAAGTTTTCCAAAGAGAAGAACCAATCTCCAGATTTCTCATGGAGACCACACATATCTCACACAGTACTTGCTTATAAACAAGCCTTATGTCTTTTAAGACTAGGACAATTTACAGAAATAATAAACATATTAAAGAAACACACTTCTCACCAGGACCATCAATCTTCTCTGTCTGCAGATTACAGATGTAATTAGTAGGTGTTTGTACTGGTGAATTTGGCTCTGAGCTCAATAGAAAATTTTTGAGTATTTTACCTGATATGTTATGAGCTCGCCTTATATATTGCATCGTTTCGTCTTGACGAAGCCAATATATTAATCTTTTAAACACCTTTATTAAAGTGTAACTGATACACAAAAAAGTATACATATTTAATGTACACATTTTAAAGCGTTTATACATATGCAGAAGCCCACAAAACCATGAACCACAATCAAACTAATAGACATATCCATTGTCAAAATTTGCTGTTGCCTTTTTCTTTTTTTATAACAAAATACTTAATATGAGGTCTACCCTCTTAATAATTTTCAAGTATACAATACAATATTATTAACTATAAGCTCTATGTTGTACAACAGATCTTTGGAGTATACTTACATTGTACAACTGAAACTTTATACCATTTGGCCAACTCCTCATTTCCCCTCCCTCACTCTAGACCCTGGTAATCCCCATTCCATTCTCTGATTCTACGAGTTTGATCTTTTCAGGTAACTCATGGAAGAAGAATCATGCTATATTCGCCCTTCTGTGACTGATTTATTTCACTTAGCATAACATACTCTAGGAGTATCCTGGTTGTCACAAATGGCAGAATTTTCTTCTTTTAGGCTGAATAATATTACATTGTATGTATTTACCATTTTTTAATTCCATTCATCTGTCAATGGTCATTTAGGTTGTTTGCATATCTTAGCTGTTCCGAATAACACTGCGATGAATCTTAATCTTAGATTAAACATCACTTGACCATTAAATTCTTCCCTTACTTTTGCGATACACTTCTAAAACATCCTGTGATTCTTGCTCACTAATTATATTTGCAGTTACTGGTCTGTATGTAGCACTGCAGATAGGTAAAGACCTTCAGAGTAAGATTGTATCTTGACTTGTGCACCACTGTATGAGCAGCATCTAGCAGAGTGCTGAGAACATACTTAGCACTGAAAATATGTTGAGGAAGTAAGCTACGTAATTGAAATCTTTGGAGGAATATTTGTGAAACTCATTGAAACTATGTTATAATATTTTCATATTCAACCTGGCGCAGTGACTTATACCTGTAATCCCAGCAATCTGGGAGGCCTAGGAGGGTGGATCACCTGAAGTCAGGAGTTCCAGTCCAGCCTGACCAACATGGTAGAACCCCATCCCTACTAAAAATAAAAAATTAGCTGGGTGTGGTGGCGCTTGCCTGTAATCCCAGCTACTTGATTTAGGAGGCTGGGGCAGGAGAATTGCTTGAACCCAGAGGGTGGAGGTTGCAACGAACTAAGATCGTGCCATTGCACTCCAACCTGGCAACAACAGTGAAATGCCATCTCAAAAAAAAAAAATTACATTCATGGAATGAATTCCAACAGAGCTTTGTCTTAACTCTCTGGATCCTATTAAATACTTGACTTTAAATCTCACTGAAAACCAAATAAAAAAATCCAAATCAATGAAAAAATCTGTAGCTATAGAGAATATGTCATGATATGCCACAAAAATTAAGGAATTTGTTTATAATTTTTCAAACATAAGCAAAATAATCTTTGCGATACAGCCAGTTCAAACAAAAAAAAATTAGCTTCCAGAAGAAATGCAAATTAAAAACTCCTGTTTATGCTCTGAATGATTACATATCAATGTGCCAGTAGATTTAAGAATGCAGAGCAGAAATTCTGTCCAAATAAGGGCTGTCTTTGGAGAAAATGATGCTCAAATTTCCTTTTTTTTTTTTTAATTGCATTTTAGGTTTTGGGATACATGTGAAGAACAAGCAAGATTGTTGCACAGGTACACACATGGCAGTGTGATTTGCTGCCTTCCTCCCCATCACCTATATCTGGCATTTCTCCCCATGCTATCTCTCCCCAACTGCCCACCCCCTGCTGTCCCTCCCCAATTTCTCCCCGACAGACACCAGTATGTGATTCTCCCCACCCTGCGTCCATGTGTTCTCATTGTTCAACACCCACCTATGAGAAAGAACGTGTGGTGTTTGATTTTCTGTTCTAGCATCAGTTTGCTGAGAATTATGGTTTCCAGGTTCATCCATGTCCCTATAAAGGACACAAACTAGTCGTATTTTATGGCTGCATAGTATTCCATGGTGTATATGTGCCACGTTTTCCCTGTCCAGTCTATCATCGATGGGCATTTGGCTTGGTTCCAGGTCTTTGCTATTGTAAACAGTGCTGCAATGAACATTCATGTGCATGTAACCTTATAGTAGAATGATTTATAATCCTTTGGATATATACCCAGTAATGGGTTTGCTGGGTCAAATGGAATTTCTATTTCTAGGTCCTTCAGGAATCACCACACTGTCTTCCACAATGGTTGAACTAATTTACACTCCTACCAACAATGTAAAAGTGTTCCTACTTCTCCACATCCTCTCCAGCATCTGTTGTCTCCAGATTTTTTAATAATCACCATTCTAACTGGTGTGAGATGGTATCTCAATGTAGTTTTGATTTGCATTTCTCGAATGACCAGTGATGATGAGCATTTTTTCATGTTTGTTGGTCTCATGTATGTCTTCTTTTGTAAAGTGTCTGTTCATATCCTTTGCCCACTTTTGAATGGGCTTATTCGTTTTTTTCTTGTAAATCTGTTTTAGTTCTTTATAGATTCTGGATATTAGCCCTTGTCAGATGGGTAGATTGTAAAAATTTGTTCCCATTCTGTTGGTTGTCGATTCACTCTAATGACTGTTTCTTTTGCTGTGCAGAAGCTGTGGAGTTTGATTAGGTCCCATTTGTCTATTTTGGCTTTTGTTGCCAATGCTTTTGGTGTTTTGGTCATGAAGTCCTTGCCT
>CAUYLG010005981.1:0-54683 GCA_963573385.1 Cacajao melanocephalus | reverse complement strand
TCATTAGAGAAATGCAAATCAAAACTACACTGAGATACAATCTCACATCAGTTAGAATGAGGATCATTAAAAAATGTAGAGACAACAGATGCTGGCGAGGATGTGGAGAAATAGGAACACTTTTACACTGTTGGTGGGAGTTTAAATTAGTTCAACCATTTTGGAAGACAGTGTGGTGATTCCTCAAGTATCTAGAAATAGAAATTCCATTTGACCCAGCAATCCCATTACTATGTATATACCCAAAGGATTATAAATTGTTCTATTATAAAGACATGCATATGTATGTTCATTGCAGCACTGTTTACAATAGCAAAGACCTGTAACCAACCCAAATGCCCATAGATAGACAGGACAAAGAAAATATGGCACATATACACCATGGAATACTATGCAGCCATAAAAAATGATGAATTCTTGTCCTTTGTAGGGACATGGATGTATCTAGAAACCATCATTCTCAGCAAACTGACACAAGAACAGAAAATCAACCACCACATGTTCTCACTCATAGTAGGTGTTGAAAATTGAGAACGCACATACACAAGGAGGGGAGTATCATGTACTGAGGTCTGTTGGGGGGTCTAGGGGAGGGATACTGGGGGGGGGTGGGGAGGTTGGGGAGGATAACACAGATAGAAATGCCAGATATAGGTGACAGGGGGATGGAGGCAGCAAACCACCTTACCATGTATGTACCTGTGCAACAATCATGTATGATCTGCACATGTACCCCAGAATCTAAAGTAAAAAAAAAAGAACCCTGATTTTATGAGATCAAAATCTGTCTAATGGCCATTCTTCTGCCCTTAAAAGGTTGGAATCTTTCAGGTCAGCATTATTTATGCATATGACTTATATACACACTGACATACCCATCCCATCACATGTATACACACACTTCTTGTTTTGACACAAGGTATCACTCTGCCATCCAGGCTGGAGTGCAGTGGCATGATAATAGCTAACTACAGACTCAAAGTCTTGGGCTCAAGTAGTCCTCTTGCTTAAGCCTCCCAAGTAGCATTGACCACAGGTCCACGCCACCATGCCTGGGTCATTTTTTATTTTATTTTTTGTAGAGATGGGGGTCCCACTGTGACACCCAGGCTGGTCTTGAACACCTTAGTTCAAGTGATTCTCCTGTTCAGCCTCCCAAAATACTGGGATTACAAGTGTAGGCCACCATGCCCAGCCTACGTATTTCTTTTTTATAAGCAGAAAGGAGATCAAGTATAGGCTTCGTGCCCAGTGGTTCATGCCTACAATCCCAGCACTTTAGGAGGCTGAGATGGGAGAATTACTTGATCACAGGGTTTAAAAATCAGCCTGGACAACATAGTGAGACCCCATTTCAACAAAAATAAACAAAATTAGGTGAGCATGGTGGTGTGTGCCTGTAGCTCCAGCTACTTAGGTGGCTGAGGTGGGAGGACCCCATGAGCCCATTAGGTGGAGGATTCAGTGAGCCATAATCATGCAGCTACAATCCAGTCTGGGTAACAGAATGAGACCCTGCCTCAAAAAATAAGTATTAAGCATGGAGTTTTCTTTACTTCATCCTGTACTCAAGTCTAAGAATAGAACCTCAGGAGCTACTAACAGTTAAGAGTACTAGTAGCCCTTGAACAACATGGGTTTAAACTTCACGGGTCCATGTATATATAGTTTTTTCTTCCTCCACTGAGAGAGAAAAACCAACACTTTCTCTTCCTCCTCCTCAGCCTAATCAATGTGAAGGTGATGAGAAACAAGATCTTCATGGTAATCCACTTCCACTTAATGGGTAGTAAATATATTTTATTTTTCTTATGATTTTCTTAATAATATTTTCTTTTAGTTTATTGTAAGACTACAGTATAGAATACACATAACATACAAAATGGTTTCACCAATTGTTATTTATTAGTAAGGCTTCCAGTCAACAGTATGTTATTAGCAGTTACAGTTTTACATTTTTAAGTTAAAAGTTATGTGTAGATTTTCAACTGTGTAGGCTGTTGATGCCTCTAACTCACATGTTACGTTGTTCAAGCATCAACTATATTTGCGTGTTTGTATCTATCTATCTATCTATCTATATATATATATATATACGCACACACACATAAATAACTTGTGTATATATGTATATTATATGTGAAATATATATGAAATAGGTAACATACACATATATATAGTTATTGCTAACATTTTAGGGTGAGAAAGGAAACAATGAAGGAATTAATCGATTCTAAAACAGAAAAAATACTATGGAGAGTGCCAGTCCAAAATGAGATTGAAAAGCAAGTGCCACACGGGCTAAAAGTAAATCAAAACACTAATATCTTTATCAAAAAAGTATTGTTACTGTGAAAGCCAGGACAAAAGGAAGGAAGAAATGAAGGAATGAAGGAAGGAAGGAAAGGAGGGAGGAGGGAAGGGAGGGAGAGAAAAAATAAAAATAAAAAGAGCTGAACTAAACAGAGTTAACTAGCATTTTGGCATCAGCTCCCTGTCTCATCATGTACTGATAGTAACGAGTTTGCAGACCAGCCATCAACCCACTAATCCCATTTTGAGTAGCATAGCCTTGGAGAGTAAGAGAAGAGGAAGTTTTAAGAAGGGAAAGATGGTTAGCCTGGTAAAATACTACATATTCCAGGTAAGATGAGTACTAAGGAAATGTCATCTTAGGTGGTAGATGAAGCCTGGCAACTTTTGAAACAATAGTTTGGGGAGAGAAGTAATGTAGCAGGTTGGTTACTGAAAAGAATGAAAAACTGTGTGACATTCAGCTCTATGTCTTCAGTTTCTTGCCATGATGCCTCATGGCTGATAAACATTAATTACTCAGTAAGTATTAGTTGGGTGTGGTAGGAAAGAAATTAGTGGGTAGAAAAATGGAGACAGTAGCAAAATATAAGTCATGATTTTGAGGAACAAGACTGAGAACAAAGGGAGGCAATACTCTGTGCCTAGAATGATTTAAGTCCTCTTGATGAGAGCATTCTTGAGCATGGTGGTACCAGAGGAAGTAACAAAATACAAACATCTGAAGCTTAAAATGGAGTGGGGATGCAAAGATGAACATGCATGGAGAGGATGAAGTGAAAGAGATGGAAGAATGAAAGGAGATGATTGAGACCGTTACTATTCTGCATTTGCTATTTGCTAGGCTACCCCAAAAAGGTTTAAGAAAATTGGCCAACTGTGATTCTGCATTCCCCAAGTATTATAATATAGCTTAGAACTATGATAATAGACTAATTATAATCATTGTAACTATACTGGTAAGAGGAAAATTCATGATACTTCCCCCCACCATTCCTGCACACCTGCACATACCTGCACACACCTGCACATAAACCCATACTGGTGAGCTAGCGTTGGTAATGTTCCAATAGGATGTGTTCAAAATACAAGTTCAACAATGCAGGGCAAAGAGACAGGGCAGACGCTGAGCCACAAAGAGCTTGCTTACTCAACACACAGTGAATATACGGGTAAATAGCTGAAATGTCTTGTTAGCGTCTGAGTAAATAATGTGTCCTGCATTTAAAAATGGACCCCAAAACTGATTACAGATAATTTTTTCTTTTTGAGATGGAGTTTCACTCTTGTTGCCCAAGCTGGACTGCAATGGCGTGACCTTGGCTCACTGCAACCTCCACCTCCCAGGTTCAAGCAATTCTCCTGCCTCAGCCTCCCAACTAGATGGGATTACAGGTGTGCACCACCATGCCTAGCTTATAGGTAAATTTTCAGCTTACTGTTTTGACTAAATCAGAAAGCCCCCAAATCTTGGTGCTGAAATTACATCTGAATAAGGAATAAAATATAACAGTTTGAGGACACAAAATAACTTGATTCTTGATCATAGCCTGCACCAAGAACTCACATTGCTAGCAATCAGATCTTATCATCTCTTTATGTATCTCACAATGAGAAAATGGCAGTGTTATTTACAGTAGTAGCATCTTCTTCCCTGTAAGGGCATTCAGGCAGAAGTAATATAGGATGATAGGGTACATAAGTGTTTTTTTAAGTGGTATTAAAATCTCTCCAATAACAGAAACCATCCTAAAATAAAGATTAATGACTTAGCAAAAGAAGGTCAAGAGATGCTTTAGAAAAAGTTAGTCTCATACTGTTAAGCAGGAATTTCCAGTCTCTTTAAGCATATGTATAAGCTAAAAGAACTTTGACATTCATACATAATGTGTGTATGTATGTATGTGTGTGTATATATATATATCCACACATGTAGATACATATGTGTGCATGTGTGTGTGTATCTATATATGTTTATATACATATATATAATTAGAACTGCTTCCAGAGATTAATAAAGAAATATGAAAAAAACATAGTTTAGCAATTCCATGATCACCTCTGAATGCATTAGGATTATTTATTTATATGTCATTTATACCTACCTAAAATCCTTCTGGAAGACAGAATATTCCTTTCTTTCTTAATCCCCTATTTGATTCTCTGAAGATCTTGAAATGTCTGGATTTTTCATTAAGAGTTAGTGTTATCGCAGTTATGGAGCCTCTGTCAACAACCTAACTTCATGTGACTGTTATGGACAGCAAAGAAGCTTGTACCTTAATGCTGCGAGTAGAATTTACATAATTTTCCTTGTTTCCTTTCCTTTAATCTACACTAATCATTCAAGAATAGATGTGTTAACTAAATTGATTAAGTAGTATATTTTGAAAGGTGCTGTATTAGTCCTGTTTTCACACAGCTGATAAAGACATACTCGAGATTGGGTAATTTATACAGGAAACAGGGTTTATCGGACTTACAGTTCCACATGGCTGGGGAAGCCAAAGCCTCACAATCATGACAGAAGGCAGCAAGGAGCTAGTCACATCTTCCGTGGATGGCAGCAGGCAAAGAGAGACCTTGCGCAGGGAAACTCCACCTTATAAAGCCATCAGATTGCGTGAGACTTACTATCAAGAAAACAGCAGAGGAAAGACTTTCCCCCATAATTTAATCTACTCCCACTGGGTCCATCCAACATGTGGGAATTCAAGATGACATTTGGGTGGGGATACAGTCAAACCATATCAGTTGTCTTTCAAAATCAGATTAACACAGGCATTGAAGTAGCAAAAGTTCTTTTCTCTCTTTCTTTCTTCTTTCTTTCTCTTTCTTTCTTTCCTTCCTTCCTTCCTTCCTTCTTTCCCTTCCCTCCCTCTCTCCCTCCCTCCCTCTCTCCCTCCTTTTCTCCCTCCCTCTTTCCTTCCTTCCTACTTTCCTTCCTTCTTTCCTTCCTTCCCATCTCTTTCTTTCCTTCTTTTTCTTTCTCTCCTTCCTTCCTTTTCTCTCCCTCTCTCTTTCTCTTCTTTTCTTTTTCTTTCTATTTCTTTACTTCCTATTTATTGTATTCACAAAGTAGCAGCCTGGGGAAGTACCAGTGGCGAGGATAAAGGTAGTCATAGAAAAATAGAATGCATCACATAGTTTTCAGCTTAGAAAAACTATACTAAACAACTTTATAAAAGGAAAAATCATTTGTAAAAAATCAGGAAAATGTTATAGCTTTTATTCTGTGTTCTGCCATTTGAATGGAAATGAGATCAAGGAAAATACTCTTCCCTGTACTGGATAACTTATAATCAGAGATAGTAACAGTCCAACTTCACACTGACATTTTGAGTAAGGGTTACAGGATAGGTAACTCTTCTAATGACAGAGCTTTCCCAAGAAGAGTACTGTGGGAAAGAGAAAACAGCCAAAATGTTCACCTGGCTTTAAAATATTAATTAGAACTTTGATATTACTGAAACATGGTAATGTTTTGCAAATACAAAGAGTAGAGACAAGAAATATTAAGTAATTTGCTTTAAGCCTCATACCATTTTATCACTAGAACTAGAAGTACAATCTTTTAACTCATTAACTTAAAAAGTATCTTTTGTGAAATTTGCATTTAATTATTTTCAGAATCATTGTGAGTTCCTTTTTCCTAGGAATTTTTTACCCTTGATTTTTAAATGCATACTTCAGTGAGCAGGAGAATAGTTTCTAATACTAGACTTGAGAAGCAGATTTAGAGGGTATATTTTCTGAATGTTTACATAATTTTCTTATGCCTTTTACTTGAACAGCTGTATATGGATTTCTTTTAGCTCCTGTCCTTCAAAATTCTGTAGATACCACTTCATAAATTTATGACCTTTAATCATTCTGAACATAATTCTTTGGAATGCATTTTGTTTTTACTAATTGAATGTCTGAATGATTATTATTTTGTCTTTTTCCTTAAAATTCAAAAATTTATCTAGGTCGTAGACTGGCATTGTTAACATTGTGTTAATTTTTTACACTGATTAAATGTTCACATGACAGCTTTTCATCAGCTCCAAATATAAGTGTTTTGAGTATATTTTTAAATGATACTTCTCATCCAATTGTCCTACTGATGTATTGGTACATTTCTACCTATTTAATTGCTGGTTTTATTTGCATTCTAGTGGAGTTTTCTTCTAAGTTTTTCTTTACTTCTTTGATACCTTTTTCTTTCCTCTTACTTAAGTCTTTTACTGTTGTGGATGGATACACTTTATAAATCTGTTACTCTATACTAATCTCCATTTCATTCTTTTTTAAAAAAATTCTTCCCAAATAGATTGTCTAACTTCAGCTTCTTATCGCCTTATAATTTCTTGAATTTATTGTGATAACATTCAATTGCATCATTATACGGTAAGTTAAGCATATATCTTCTTCAATGATTCTCAACTGTCTGCTTTTCAGAGATACATTCTTTGGTGGAAATACACGGATAATATTTGTTATCTACTTTTTTTTACTATTATTTCAAAGACCTAGCATAGATCTATTTGCTATGTATTCATCTTTGAATGGCATGAGATTTTTTGAGCATTTGGCAGTGGCGGAGTACCTTTAGCTCTTCTTTTTGTGTATGTGAACCTGGGAAGCTTTCTCTCCTCAGCTCCATCTCCCAAGATAAGACTATTTATGCCTGATAGTCTATTCATGTTAGCTGCCTAGTGCATCTCCTCCAGGCTGAATTTTTCAGTTCTCTAACTTATCTTTGATAGAGAGATATAGGTGTTCACTATCCAGTGTGAATTGTTCCTGGTGTTCTTATCTCCAGTTTTAATTACAATGCTTTCCTTAGCCCCTAAGCATCATAGGATAGTGTGCCTACATTTATCCCTGTCTACTTTTTAACCCGTGTTGCCTGTTGACAGCTATAATTAAAAAATCAAAAAAAAGCAGTCATTTACAATAGTATGATGTCATTTTTATTTTATATTTGGGTTATATGAAAAAGCCATGCTATTTATCTTGTTCACATTGTCCTAATTTTGCCCATTAAGAACTCTTTTAATTCTTTAATTTTATGGGTACATAGTACATGTATATATTTAAGGAGTATATGAAATATTTGAGTATCCATCTCCTCAAGCATTTACCCTTTGTGTTACAAACAATCCAATTATACTCTTTTAGTTATTTTTAAAAGTACTGAAGGACTGTGTTAAAGAAAAAAACTTCTCTTCCCAGGTCCATGAGGGGTGTGGTTTCAAAAGCAGGAGTTTCCCAGCGCCATGCCTCCATCCTCGTCCTTATCTGTGAATGTAGAGTTCTTTGTCTGGGTTTCACCCCGGTGGGATAGGTAGAAAAATCCAAGTGGGCTCCTTTGTCCCAAAAAGCCCACTCAAAGCTCTGGAAAGATAGGGCTCTGTTGTGAACCAAGTAGACAATCTGGTATCAGGGTCAAAGATTAATCACTCCAGAGGAAGTTTGAAAGAACTCCTCTCATTGGATGAGAACATGAATGAGGAGGGAATAACTCCAGGGTTAAAACTTGGCAGCTCCATACCTATATGGACTCCTTCTCTGGATCCCCTCCCATGGTAGCATGGGAGCTGTCTCTCCTTTTTTCTCTCTTTTTCTCTGTCTGCATATTAAATTGCTCTTTGCAAAACTCTTTAGGTCCACAATATTTATTTGAATGGCAAACTCACCGTGCCTCCAGGGCTCCTTTCCCCATTCTTCTAGGTAAGAGAGGTGAAGAACCTCAGATTGGGGAATTGGGAGCAACTTCAAGATGCCCCTGCTCCCTCCCCAGGTTATAGTACCATTAAATTATTATTGACTATAGTCCTCTTGTTGTGCTATGAAATACTAGGTCTTCTTCATTCTTTGTTTTTTGTTTTTGTTTTGTTTTTCTGTATGCATTTACAATCCTCACCTCCCTCCTCACCGCCCACAGCAACTATACTTCCCATCCTCTGGTAACCATCCTTCTGCTCTCTATCTCTATGAGCTCAATTGTTTTGATTATTAGATCCAACAAATAAGTGAAAGAACACTGTATTTGTCTTTCTGTGCGTGCTTATTTCACTAACATAATGACTCCCAGTTCCATCTCTCTCTCTCTCTCCTCTCTCTGTGTGTGTTGTGTGTGTGTATTTTCTTTCTGAGCACTTTCTTACTTTCTGGCACTACCAGTTTCCTGAGATTTACCTTGTGTATTTTCTCCCCTAAGCCTAGAATCGGCCATTTTTCCGAGGAGCTGTGGTTCCTTTTATTAGAGAGTAATATTTAGGATGCAAAACATGAATGCTGGGGATATCTTTCATTTAAAGAAATTCATTCTAATGAACTGAACTGATGCTTACTTTCAGAATATCTGAAATTCAAGTTGATTCATGCTAATAATTTGTTTTGCTTTCCTGCCAAACTAATTAATACTGTGAATTCACAGAGCAAAAACAATGAGAGGTGTGGGTTTTAGTTTAATGTTTTCCAGCAGGATTTGATATTTTAGTATCCTGTCAAATTCAATTTTTAGCTTCTCCTATTGTGAGATGTTATGTAAACAAAATAACAAATTTAAAATATTTACACAAACTGGAATTAAAGTCTACACTTTTTCTTTAAAAACATAAACCAATGCTGATGTATTTTTATTCATAAAATGTATATGTTTTAAAACATGGTCTTTCTTTGTTTTTGAGGTCAGAAACAGAAGCTGTTAGGAGAAAGGCTTTCTTGTTTGCTTATCTGTGTGTGTTTTTAGTTTTCTTGTTGTGTTTTGTTCTTGGGCTTTTTGGGCATTTATAGCCTCACAACTCTATCACAAAAATTTTAAAAAGTTGCATTGTTGGTATTTCCTACAAAACCTGTAACAAAAGAAGTCATGGAATTAGACAATAAACCATAGGCTATATTAAGGGAATTAAAGTGGAATTAGTACAGAGAAATAATTACTTTCACATGATCTTTAAAAATATATGTGGAGTGAAATTCTAAGGAAAAACGTTATTTGGAATTTAGATATATGAGTTCAATTCTGAATTCACAGGCTGTGTAACCTTGGGCCAATTACTTACCAGATCTAACTTACAGTTTCTTATTGAAAACTGAAAAGAATTTCCTACTCAGCTTACCTGCCAGGATTCTTGTGAGATCAAATAACATAATTAACACATACAAGGGCTATTTTTAACTTGCAAAATGTTATGCAAATGTAAATGTAAGACTTTTGTTAGGCTTAATGAATATGCATCATGACATTGTTAATAGGAGCTGAAATTCTTAGACTGAAAGGAAGAATGTAGATAATGAAGTGATTTTAATGGTATGTCCATGAAACTTACAGTTGGGTTTTTTAAACTCTAATGGCTAACACAGTACAGCATCAGTCCCAGTCAGTAAATGCTTGGATTAAAGCAAAAACATCAAAAACGATGTTTTAAAAATTTCTTTTCCTACTGCCAGTTGCCTCATTCAGCATGGCGTACTTTGATGGCCTTTGAACCAAACAACTTCTCTTTGTATTCTAACCAATCCACCCCGATAGTATTGTGTGTTATCTTTCTAAAGACCTTTCATTGATCTGCAATACTCAATGTCTCCTCATTGCTTTAGAAAAATTCTAAATTTTTCAACATAATATTAAAACATCCAACTTACCTTTCCACGTCTATAACCACTCCATCATACAAGAGTTCTGTCTTGGTTACTACTTTTTTTCTTTTTGAAATGGAGTCTGACTCTGTCACCAGGCTGGAGTGCAATGGCACGATCTCGGCTCACTGCAACCTCTGCCTCCCAAGTTCAAGCCGTTCTCCTGCCTCAGCCTCCCAAGTAGCTGGGATTACAGGTGCATGCCACTACACCTCGCTAATTTTTGTATTGTTAGTAGATACAGGGGTCTCACCATGTTATTCAGGATGGTCTCGAACTCCTGACCTTGTGATCTGCCCTCCTCGGCCTCCCAAAGCGCTGGGATTACAGGCGTGAGCCACTGTGCCCAGCCAGGTTACTACTTTTTAAATGAACATATACTGCTTTTGTTCTGCTTAAGAATGACAAGTAGCAGTTATTACGAGAAAGCATCAAGTGTGTATTTACCTCTTACAAAATAGCATTGCGTTGGCAGCTCTACATAAAAGAAAAAGAAGAAAGGTTGAGTACACGTTTTCAAATTAGGAACGATAGTGTTCAGCAGATGAGAATTACCCAAGAAAAGACATAGGGCTATTATAGATAAGTTACTGGGTTAGATTATTAGTTTATAGGAATCTTAAAAATAAAGACTGCTGAGTATTAAAAGGGAATCCTAGAAAATAAACAGAGCTGGAGTTAGATCTTGATTTAAAACAGGGCATATCTGTGTATTGGCTGCATACAAGTGAACATTCTGACCCAGAACAAAAAATGAAAACTATCTAATGAGCAAAATGATTGTGGTAACGAATGTCCCATAATTTTTCATTTATTTGTGAATTTAACAAATATTTATGGATCACTGTGTACCAGGTACTTTTCAACCCAGTAGGCATAAAGCAGAAAAGAAAACAAGCCGTTGCTCTCTAAGAGCTTCCATTTTTTTGTGGGAGCAGGCTGACCAAAACAGAGAGACAAAAAGGCCTGATAGGGAGCAGATAGTATTATGAAGAAAAATAAAGCTGAGGATGGTACTGGGAAGGGATGGAAGAAGGATGGTAGCTGTTTTATACAGGAAGTCAAGGAAGGCCTCCTGGTGAGTGCATGTCTGAGAGAGATCTGTGCACTTGGGGAGAGTGAGTCATGTGCCTACCTTGGGAGAAGGCCAGTCTAGAGGACAGGAAACACCAACACCCTGGGGCAAGAGCATGCTTAAAGTGTTCTGGAACAGTAATAGGACTTTGCAGCTATCCAGAGAGAGCCTGTGAAGGAAAAGAGACTTAGGAGGTGTGGTTAGAGAGGTAGCAGTGAATATGATCATGGAGAGCCTTAAGGCCAGCAGATGGACTTTGGATGCTATTCTGGGAAAGACAGGATGTTGGAATTGGATGTGAGCAGACAGGTAACATGATCTGACCTGGGTTTAAATGAATCACGCTGACTGTTGCTGAGAATAGACCTTGGAAGGCGCAAGGAAGAAAGAACAGTGAGGAGGAAAGTGAAATGATCAGGTGAGAGAAGCCGGAGCCGGCTTACGGCTGATGTTGCAGCGATAGTGAGATGGGTCCTTGACTGATTCCTGTTGCATTTAGCATAAAGCAAAATTTCTTCACTTGACCCACAGGCATTTGCTGTGTGATCCCCAAGGGTGTCTCCAGCCACATTTGCCTCCTCCTCTCTCGTTCCTATTACCCTCCATGCTGATTTTTTCTTTCCGGCCTTTCAGCATAGGATCCTTGTATAGGTTATTTCCTGTGGTATCAATATTCTCTTTGTCCTTGTTCACCTAATTAAATCAGTGTTATCTTTTACATTTTGGTTTTTGAGAGAAGCTCTCTCCATTTTACTCAGCGTGTCAAATTCTCTGAATATAGCTTCTCACATATTGTATACATAATTTAGAGCAGTGCCCATGGCTGAAATTTTACATTTATTTATGTGACTTTTGGCTTATTATCAGTCTATCCAGTCAGACTATGAGAGTGATGAGGGAAGGAACAAAATGAGTTTCTCTGTTCACCATTAGCTACCCCAATGCCTACTATAGTGCCTAGGTTTGTTGAGAGAGAAGGAATGAACATCCAGCAGGTGGTAGAACAGATCTCATGCATGAAGACTTGTATCTGGCATCAGGATACATGGATTAGTGTGTTTTTTAATGTTCTAACTGAAGGGCTTTAGTTTCTTCTTTATAAAATTCAGAATTTTGGAATTGCTGGGGTAATAGAGGGTCAGTTTCTCTCATTCTCTAAAATTTCAGACCAAGCATATCATTACAGAAAACACTAATGTCCCCTTCTGATTATGGTGTGATATCTATATCAATACAATTACTTTTTGTTTTTAGATTAAGAAGAATGAGTGTGAAAAATGTAAGTATGCGACTGGGTGCGGTGGCTCATACCTGTAATTCCAGCACTTTGGGAGGCCGAGGCAGATAGAACACTTGAGCCCAAGAGTTCAAGACCAGCCTGGGCAACATGATGAAACCTTGTCTCTATTAAAAATATGAAAAATTAGCTGGACATGGTGGCATGTGCCTGTAGTCCCAGCTACTCTGGAGGCTGGGGTGGGAGGATCACTTGAGCCTGGGAATTCAGGGCTGCAGTGAGCCAAGATTGCACCACTGCACTCACACCTGTGTGATAAAGTAAGACCCTGTCTCAGAAACAAAACAAAACAGAACAAAACCAAAAAAGTATGCACCATAGAAGTAGAGTAGATTACCGATGAAAATGGGCATGAATGATGCAGAGCAAATTAAGATAAGAAAGTTTGAGAGGAAAGTTTCAGTGGTCTGTGTGCTGGCAGAGGGGACTGGTGCCTCCATGTGATGAAATAAGAGATGTGTGCCCTTATTTCAGGAGTCCGGGTCCTGAAAACAGTAGACAGAGCCTAGAGAATATCTATGTGTCAAACAGGCTTCTCAATTGTTATTCCAAATCAGAGATGAGACTAGCTCTTTGTGGTTCATTTGGCATCCAGGGAAGTGGTCAGTTCAGAAACCTAATACTGGCCTATTTCAAGAACCAAGGAAAATGTCCATCCACTCACTGAGCACAAAGACATGAGCCCCAAAATATTTGATGGAAAAAAACAGGATGGGAAGTTATACACTGCAGATGTTTATCCAATTAACAAGCTTGAACCTGCTTGTTGTGTTTATGCATGTTTGGGAAAAATGGTAATAATACTGAAAATGGGAGCAAATCGGGACTAATTCTGAACATAATTTTAACAGGTGCCTGGGCAATGAGAGCAATAAGAAGAAAAGTGCTTGAGAATGCATCCCTATTTCATTTAGAAAATATACTTTCAAAATCATATAGAAAATATAATTATACTCTGACGTATTAAATCATGTTATGGACTGACTTGTGTTCCTTCAAAATTCACTGATTGAAGCCCTAACCCTCAATGTAACTGTATCTGGGGATAGAGCCTTTAAGGAAATAATTGAAGTTAAATGAGGCCATATGGATGAAGCCCTCATTCGATAGGACTGGTGTCCTTATAAGAAGAGGAAGAGACACCAGAGATGCATGCATACAGAAGAAAGACCACGTAAGGACAGAGTGAGAGGAAGCCCAGGAGAGAGGCCTCACTGGATGTTTCTGACACCTTGATCTTGGATTTTAGCCTCCAGAACTGTGAGAAAACAAATTTCTGTTGTTTAGTAACATAATTTTGTTATGGAAGCTCAAATTGACTAACACAGGTAAAAACAAAATGTTCCTTCTCTCATATAGATTTATGGGATTTTCATCTCCTCAATATCCATTTCTCCCAAAACCACCAGAAGAACTCATGGGAAACATATTTAATTCATCAGTGTGTTCTCTCACTTTGAGAAATAATGAATGAAAATATGTAAGGAAAGATAGTCCAGGAAATGGGAGCAAGATAATTAAAGATACAGTCATGTGTGTCATGTGTCACGCTTGAGACATAAGCTGTGCATAGATTATGGGGATATAATATACATAGATGCTGTGTCAAAAAATGTAATAGTTTTGTGAGCAGCACCAGAGGCTGGCCTGGGAATTGGAAAATATGATTATTTCTGAATGGTAGCAGACAATCTATTTAAATAAAAGCATACAAAACCAAACAAATAAACATTTACAGAGCTGATTGGGTAAGTCTTTTTGAATGAGACCATGGTCTTATCTCTATGCTGTGGATGGTATCCCCAGGTTATAAGTAGCCCCTCCCAATCACTTTGTGTGAATTGGGATTTGTTTCCCAATTTGCTCCAATACCTGGGCTTCCTAACTAGTCACTGTTGGAAATTCTGCAGCATAACCCTAGAAACAACATCAGTGACATTATTTATATTCCAGAGAGAAAGAGTCTTTAAATAATGCACACACTCCTTTGACTGGCCTCCATTTCCTTTTTTCTCTCTTTTTAAAACCATGAAATTATTTCAGTTCTACCAAATTTCCTGGGAAATGAAAAGTCAATGAAGTTTTTCATCTGGGAGGATAACATTTTGAACCATTAGGCAACAAACTATAGTGGTTTCCAAGCGTTCGCTACTTCTTGTTGTCATTAATACTTTCCTATTGATAATAATAGCATTTGCCACATGAAACTTAATATTATTCAGTACAATAAGGCAGAATAAAAAAAGGAAATTATTTTAGCTACGGGGCAAAAAGGTCTTCCTGTGTTTCTTTGTAACACAGAAGAAAGCACATAGCACCCATATTATTAAATCTAGAAAGAGGTGTTTTCTTTGATTATATTCTCTGTATCATTTCAGAGCCTCACTTGTCATGAGCCTGAGATTTGGACACAGGATATTTTAGAACCTTAAAGGGCAGGAACTTATGAAGCTAACGCTATGAATTCAACAGAAGATTAACTAGTATAACAAACAGAAGATAAAACAAAACAAACAAAACCAACAAAAAACACCTAGAGGGTAATGGCCAACGAGGCTCGGATCAGTTTAGCTTCAGTATATAAAGGGTGCGTTATAACTGGGTAGTAAAATATGTAGGGCAGGGGTTGCTTTGAATTTAGTAACATTCATCTTCCATAAAATCCCTCTGCTTTGCAACAGATAACAAGTAGATTGAAAACTCGAGAGAGGAGAGATCTCTAAGGGTCTAGACAGTAGTTCAGGTTCTAGCAAAAAGGCAGGTTCCACCCCTAGCATGGAACTAAGAGGATATTCAGAAGACATAGGCAGAAACTTAATAGGAAGCAAGACAAATATAGCCGGATTGAAGAGTCTGGCATCCTGGTAGATGCATGGAATCCCAGGTCCTAAATTAAAGTCTGCAAGACATAGTTCATTCTTTCTTCCTTCCTTCCTTCCTTCCTTCCTTCCTTCCTTCCTTCCTTTCTTCCTTTTTTTTTTTTTTTTTTTGAGAGTTTCCTTCTGTCACCAGGCTTGAATGCAGTGATGTGATCTTGGTGCACTGCAACCTCTGCCTCCCGGGTTCAAGCGATTCTCCTGCCTCAGCTTCCAAGTAGCTGGGACTACAGGCACATGCCACCATGGCCAGCTAATTTTTGTATATTTGGTAGAGACAGGGTTTCACCGTATTGGCCAGGATAGTCTTGATCTCTTGACTTCATGATCTGCTCGCCTCAGCCTCTTAAAGTGCTGGGATTACAGGCGTGAGCCACCACACCTGGCCAAGACATATTTTCAATATCTTCTGATAGTAAGCTTCAGTGTCTCTAAAATGTTGACAACCATAAGAATCCCACTGGAAATCTGTTAATTTAAGAAATCTCTTTCAGTAATACTAGGATTAACCTGAGATAGATTCTGCATTTCAAACAGGTTCCCAGGTGATGATGAGTCTGCAGAATATACCTTGAGAAGCAAGGTTTTAGAGGTTATTATGTTTTTATCTTTACAAAACTAAATGTATTGTATTTCCTTTTTACTAAATTGATCACAGGAAACATGTAAAGACTGCTCAAATGAAAATGCACACACTTTATCTCAGGTGACTCCAATTCAGTAGATCTGAAGTGGAGCCTGAAGATCTGGTTGGTTGGTGGTGAATATTAAGTATTCCAAGTGATTATGAAGTGCAGCTTAGCACTACATTCCAGGGTCCAAAATGAACCTGAGGCAGCAGGCTGAGGATTGTCTTCTTATTATCTGCCACCAGCTGCTGTGTATGGCTAGAGAATAAAGTGATTACAATGTTCATTTTTTAAAGTAATGTTATTTTGTAAAAAGTATATTGCTCTACTCTCAACAATCAATAGAACTACTAGACATAAAATCAGCAGAAACTAGAACTGAAAACCACAATCAAGCAACAGATTCTCATTTGCATATATAGAATAGTCCACCCAACAATACAGATGCTTGAGTTGCCATGATGGGGTCATGTTCAAATATCTTCTATTTATGATGGGTTTTTCAGGGCATAACCCCATCATAAGTTGAAGAACATTCTGGATACATATTGTTTTCCAACCATTGTAAAGTAAAAAAAAATTGTAAGTCGAAACAGGTCAAGACTGTCTGTATGTGTGTATATATACATATATTACTCCACTCAACTTTTTCTCCCATTCATATGTGTGTGTGTGTGTCTGTGTCTGTGTTTGTGTGTATACACATACCAAAGGACAAAATTACAGCAAAAAATTTAAAGATATGAATTGGCTTTGTTATTTTAGAATCAGGCGGCATTTCATTCCATAAAAAAGAATAAATATTCTAATTAGCTAAGCAAAAGATTTTGTTTTCATAGACAGAGAAGGGTTGAGGAAAGTAGAAATAAGGAACAAAAAGGGTATTGGTAACCTGGAAGTTGTTTTCCTTGCAACTGAATAATTCAGAAATAGCTGATTGATTAACACCAGGTAATTTCAGATTACTTTTTTCTTTGTAAGGATTAACGTGGAGGAAACTTAATACAGATCTCAATTGAAAGTTTAGGAAATAAGACTGTTATATCTCCCTTCTGATTTCTCCAAAGGTGAGATAATAACTTAGATTCTGTTTGGAATCTCAGCATGAGTGACCCCATAAATATTTTATATATAAATTATTATATATTAGTTATTATAAATATTTTCTATCTTATAGAATATATAAAGTATTATTTTATATTTTATGGAATACATATAAAATGTATAGCAAAATAATTATAAATTAAAAATTTTAAGATTTATAAATTATGTAATATAGTTTATATAATATATAAACTATAACAAATATATAATATTAAATAATTTATTATTTTATATAGTTTATATAAATTGTAATATATGTATAATATACATAGTATACAATAATTTTATGTAACAATGTGTATATTTTAATAAATTCTGTCTAATAATATACATATATAATGCCCATGAGAAAATTCACCAAGGTAGCTGTATTAGTCTGTTCTCATGCTGCTAATGAAGACATACCTGACACTGGGTAATTTATAAAGGAAGGAGGTTTAATTCACTCACAGTCCAGCATGAGTGGGAGGCCTCAGGAAACTTAAAATTATGGCAGAAGGGGAAGCAAACATGACCTTCTTCACATGGTGGCTGCAAGAAGTGCCAAGCAAAAGGGGGAAATGTCACTTATAAAACCATCAGATCTCATGAGAACTCACTCACTATCAGGAGAACAGCATGAGGATAACCGCCCCCATCATTTAATTACCTCCCAGGTCCCTCTCACAACACGTGGTGATTATGGGAACTACAATACAAGATAAAATTTGGGTGGGAACACAGAAAACCATATCAGTAGCTCACATAATAGGCCATAAAAGAAACCTCAATCAATTTTTAAAAATTGAAATCATAGATAGTATTTTATCTGACTGTAATGAAATAAAACTAGAGAACAATATTAGAAAGACAAAAAGAACTATCTTTAGAAATTTGAAAATTATATAGTATACTTCTAAATTATCCATAAGTCAATAGTAAATCTAAAGAAAGTTTAAAAATATGTTTTACTAAAGGTAAATGCAATATAGATGAATAAGTAGAAGCAGCTCAAGCACTGTTGAGACAGAAATGTTTAGTAATGGTCGGGCATGGTGGCTCACGTCTGTAATCTCAGCACTTTGGGAGGCCGAGGCAGGCAAATCACCTGAGGTCAGGAATTCAAGACCAGCCTGGCCAACATGGTGAAACCCTGTCTTTAAAAAAAAAAAATGTATAGTACTAAGTGCTTATATTAGAAAAAAGGAAATGTTTTGAATCAATTATTTGAGTTTGTACCTCAAATAGCAAAATATAACCAACATGAGCAGAAGAAAGAACATTGTAGACAAACACAGAATTCAATAAAAAAGAGAATAGAAAAACAATAGAGAAAAAGCAATTGAGAAAAATCAATGTAGCAAAAAATATTCTGGACAATCAACAAAATTGATTAAACCCTAGCAAGTCTGACAAAGATAAAAAGATGACAAAAGTCACCAATATCAGGAATGAAACAAGGGATATTACTACTAACCCCGAAGCTGTTACAAGATAATAATGGAATACAATAAAAGACTCTATGCTCATAAATTTGATAACTTAGAAGAAATGAATCAATTCCTCAAAAACCACAAACTAGCAATATTCAAACAAAATGAAAGAGACAAGTTGAATACTCATAGAATTAATAAATAAATTAAATTTATAATTTAAAATTTTCTGAAAATAAATTCCAGGCCCAGAGCATTTTACTGAGGGAAAATATCAAATACTTAAAGAAGAACTAATACCAACTTTACACAATCTTTTCCATAAAACAGATCAGGAACTAACTCTTACTAACTCATTTCAAAAAAAGAAGCAAAATAAAAAAGTAAAAATGGGAAGACAGAAAAAGTAAAAAACTATAGACAAATATATCTCATGAACTTAGATATAGAAATTCTCATCAAATATTGGTGATTAAATCCGGAAATGAATAAAAATACCCATTCACAACAACTAAGTGGAATTTGTTCCAGGTATACAACGCTGTTTCGATATTCCAATATTGACTAGTATAATCTACCATATTAGCAGACTAAAGATAAAAAATTTTAATGTTAAAACATACAATATGTATGTGATATGGTTCAGCTGTGTCCCCATCCAAATCTCATCTTGAATTGTAGTTCCCATCATTCCTATATGTCCTACCAGTGGGAGGTAATTGAATCCTGGGAGTGGGTGTTTCCCATGCTGTTCTTGTGATAGTGAGTAAGTTTCATGGGATCCAATGGTTTTATAAAGAGCAGTTCCCCTGCACATACCCTCTGGCCTGTTGCCATGTAAGATGTGTCTTCATTCCCTTTTGTCTTCCACTATGATTGTGAGGCCTCCCCACAATCCATTAATGAGTACATTAAGCCTCTTTCTTTTATAGATTACCTCTCTTGGGTATGTCTTTATTGGAAACATGAGATTAATGCATTACCAATTATAAAAACTCTCAGAAAAATAAAAATTAGTGACAAGTTTCTCAATTATATAAACAGCATCTACAAAAAAACCTATGGATTACATCGTACTTAACAATGAATAACTGAATGTTTGTGATATAACATTGGAAATAAGGGTATTAGTTTTCTACCACTGCTAAAGTGAAGTGCCACAAATTTAGTGGCTTAGAAGAATACATATTTATTATCTTACTGTTTTAGTCCTCCGAAGTGTGACATCAGTTTTACTGGGCTAAAAACAATGGGTTAGAAGCACTAATTCATTCTGTGGACTCCAGAAAGCAATCCATGCTTCTTTCAACTTCTAGAGGTCACAGGAATATCTTGACTCAGACTTTTCCTGCATCTTCATAGCCAGCAATGCTTAGCTAAATCTTTCTCACACTGGATCACCCTGACATTCCTTTTCTATGGTAAAATCTTTCTCTGTTTCTCTGTTATAAAGACATTTGTGATTACCTTAGGCACGCAGAATAATCTAAAATAACCTTCCCATCTCGACATCCTTAAATTAATCACATGTGAAAATGTCTTTGTACAATGTAAGGTAACATATTTACAGGTTCCAGGAGTTAGATGTTGTTATCTTCAGGAGGGTGGGAGGGAGCCTTATTCAGCCTATCACAGCAAAGATGTGGTAGGCTCTTACCACTCTTATTTAATACAATACAGAAGATATCAGACAAATAAGATAAGAAAATGAATTAAGCTATACATAGCGGAAAGAAGCAAATAAAACTGTTTCCTTGTGCAGCTGACATGATTATTCAGGTAGAACAATTCAGAAAATCAAAAAAAAGTTTCTAAAATTAATAATAAGTTCAGCAATATTATAGATGCAAGATCAGCAAACAAAAATTAATTGTATTTCTATATACAAGCAGGTGGGGCTGAAATTAAAAATACAATGTCATTTACAATCACTCCAAAAAAATGAATTCCTTAAGTATCAAGTTAACACATGCAGAATCCAGATGCTGAAAATGATAAAATACAGATGAAGTAAAGCAAAGTCACAGAAATAGAAATTCTATGTTCATGGATTGAAAGACTTATAGTAAAGATATTAGTTATTCTCATATTCATCTAGAGTTTTAATGCAATTTCTATATAATTCTGGCAAAGCTTTTGAGGACAGACAAATTTATTTTAAATTTGTATGGAAAGGTACATACTTTCAAACAGCTAAAATGATCTTCAAAAAGAACAAAATAACAAGAATCACTATCGGATTTGGGGGACTATGGTACCCAAGATACTGTAGTATTGGTGGAAGAGAAGAAACATAACCCAGTGGAACAGAATAGAGTACACAAAAGAGACCCAAACAAATATGCAGAACATTTTCTTTTTCAGACAATGATATAAAAGGAATCCATGGGAGAAGGATAGCCTTTCAACAAATGGTACTGGAGCAATTAAACATCCATTGGCAAATAAAAAAAAAAAAAGAGAGAGAGAGAGATAGAGTAAAAGAGAAAGAGAGAGAACTCTGGCCTAAATCTATACAAAATCTATATAAAAATGATCTCAAAATGTCTCACAAGCTTAACTATAAAATATAAAACTGTAGAACTTGATATGGTTTGGCTTTGTCCCTTGGCTATGTCCCCACCCAAATCTCATTTATAATGGTAACTCTTACAATTCTTATATGTCATAAAAGGAACCTGGTGGAAGGTAATTGAATCATAGGGGCTGGTCTTTCCCATGCTTCTCTCATGATAGTGAATAAGTCTCATGAGATCCGATGGTTTTGAAAATGGATGTTTCCTTGCACAAGCTCTTGTCTCTTTTCTGCTTCCATGTGAGACATGGCTTTCACTTTCCATCAAGATTGTGAGACCTTTCCTGCCACATACAACTGTAAGCCCATTAAACCTCTTTTTTTCTTTTTTTTTTGTAAATTGCTCAGTTACTGATATGTCTTTATCAGCAGTGTGAAAGCTAATACAGAACTTTTATCTAGAAAACACATGAGAAAATTTTTGGTGAGCTAGGCAGAGTTCTTAAACTTGACACCAAAGCAAAAATAGCTTGCAAATTAATAAAGTTTACCAGATTAAAGTTAAAAACTTTTGATTGGTGAAAGGTCCTGTTATAAGATCTGAAGATGGAAAACTAAACCTCAAACTAAGAGAAAATACTCACAAAATACATCACTGCCAAAAGTCTAATATCTGGTATATATAAAAGGCTTTTAAAACCTGACAGTTAAAAAAACAAACCAATTAGAAAACTGGCAAAATATGTGAGCAGATGTGTCACCGAAAATAATATACAGATGGCAAGTAAGCACATAAAAAGTGTTCAAGGTGACTAACAGTCAGAGAAATGCAAATTAAAACCACATGACATATTACTACCCATTTGTCAGAATGGCTTTTAAAAAGTAGGGACAACAATAAATGCCGGTGAGGATGTTGAGAAACTGGATCTCTCACACACTGCTGAAGGATATGGAAAACGGTACAGCCACTCTGGAACTCCAAACATGCAACTATCTTACAGCATATTAACTGCTCTTTCAGGCATTCATAATAATGTAGGTGAAAGGTCAAGCATACTATGGAATATAACTTAACAATAAAGAATGAACTATTGATATAAGCAATATCTTGGATGTATCTTCAGGAAAATACAAGTAAAAAAAAAAAAGCCAATTCCAAAAGATTCCATAATAAATAACATGTTGAGATAAATAAATTATGTAAATGGAGAATGGTGCCCTTAGCGATGAAAAATTAAAGAAAGATGGGTGTGGCTTTAAAAGGGCAAGAGGAGGGATCCTTATGATGATGAAATTCTTCTGTATTTTTATGGTACCAGTGTTTGAATTTTTACTGTATCATTTGTATTTTGATTGTGATATTGTACTATAATTATGCCAGATGTTTCCATTGGGGAACCGGGAAAGTGCTACACAGGATCTCTGTATTATTTCTAACAAGTACATGTGAATTTACAACTTTATTTTTTAATGCTTAGTTAAAATATTTATCGTAAAATGTTTATTGTGTTTAATCCCACATTTTCTCTCCCTGTACGTTTTTTCTTTTTTAAGAAGGCAGATGTATGTAATCAGTGTGATAGTAAGAGAATTAGCAACTATTGTGTTTATGTTTTGCTCATCCTCAGATTTATTTATGATTTTGTTGCTAATTTCAATGGGACTTTCCCATTAAATTTATTAATTGGTTATTGTCACTGTGTAACATTACACTTGGTTTGTTCCCTCCCTCTTTTCCTCTCTCCTTCTCTCTTACTCTTCTTTTTATTTTTCTTTTCATTCCTTATTAATTGCACAAACAGAGCTGTGAGACAATACTATCCTTAGTTCAAGACATTTTAATAATTTTGTTCCATATATGACATCATCATTTATTTATTTACATGCTTATTTGTTCATTCTCTTTTATCAAAATCTCTAATTTCTCTGCCTCCATATATAGAAAACCACTTTAATAAGTTTAAAGTGGATTTTGGTAATTCTAGTATTTTATTATGAGATGAATTTCTTTCATTGCATGAGTATGTATACATTTTTAATTTACAGAAATGTTATTAACTCATTGATTGTATTATTCTATCTTCTCTTTCCCCCTAAGTACGTGTTTTTAAAGATCTATTCATGTTTCTAGGTATTAAATTGCTCAACTACCTTTAATTGCTGAGACATAATCAATGGTGTGCATTCACCTTTTAAGAAGCCACTCATAGTCACAGGAATCCAGATTGCCTCCAACTCCCCACCAGCACATAAAATGCAACAATGGGCACCCTCATTAATGTCCTCTTATGGACTAGGTAATAATTTCCTTGGGATATATGCCCAGGAACAGAATGGCCAGTTAGTAGGATATATGCACACTAATGTAACTATATACTGACAGATCGTGCACAGGAATAACTCCTTTAGTTCACATCCTATTCACACATGGGTGAAGCTTTTTATCTCTTTGCTAGGTATAAAATCAGACTTATTGATGTTTTCATTTCCATTTTTCTGATGACCAATGATTTTTGGTTTAATTTTAATTTTTAGAAACAGAGCCTCACTGTTGCCAGTCTGGAGTGCACTATCACAGCTCACTGCTGCCTGGAACTCCTGGGCTCCGGTGACCCTCCCACCTCAGCCTCTTGAGTAGCTGGGAGTATAAGCTCCAGCCACTGCACCCTGCTGATTTTAAACATCTGGTCATTCTCTTGTTAACTCTTTGGGAGAGGGTTTCTTCTCTGCTAATATCCTTTCCATACTCTCAGCACATTTTCCACTATTAATGTCTTTTTCTTGTTGAGTTCATAAGTTCCTTATATCTTTGAATCTTCGTAAACTTTAGACATTCCAAATAGTTTTTTAAATATAAATCTTGTCTACTATTAATTTTTCCATAGTATTATATGATTGATAGTTCTTATTTTGATTTGTCAAAATTATCCGTTTATTTCTTTATGACCTGTGCTTTTGAAAGTTGATTAAAGTCATACCTTATCCCTGAAACAGAATAGATATTCTCATAATAGCATTACAATTGTGTATATCTTTAAACCCCTTGAGTTCATCATTATACATAATCCAGTATTTTTCCATATAGGAAACCAATTCTTTCATCATTTCCTGATTTATTTCTGGTGCCCCTACTTTTATGTATTAATTTATGTTCATTGGTTCAAATATCTATTCCTTTACCAACTCCATCTTGTTTTCATCCCTTAGCCTTTGTAATGTGTACAATACAGGGAAAAGAAAGGCAACTTCCTCTTTTTATTATCTCTTTTTTAAAAAGATGAACTTATTAATTATTCATGGACCTTGATTTATCCTCATAAATATGTAAGTAAATTTATCGAGGAGTTCTGAAAACATATCCAAAGAGAATATTCATTGATTTTTCAATTAATTTATACATTGACTTGGGGATAATTATTATCTTTAAGATAAGAGTACATTGTCTTACTTTTAGTAAGGGTTGTTAGATTTCAGTCCATGGGCCAAATCTGGCCTGCTGCCTATGTTTATATGGCTTACAATCTAATAATTTGAGAAATATTTTCAAATGGTTGAAATTTTTTTTTTGGAAACAGAGTGTCACTCTGTCACCCAGGCTGGAGTGACAATGCTCTTTTAGCCTAGCTTATAGAAAAACAAAAACAAACAAACAGAAGAAGTCAAGAAAAAAGTGAGCTGGAACTTCCAGCCACTTCTTTCCAGTAGGAGCAGACCCTGTACCGGTCTGGTGACAGTGCCAGGTGTTTTACAATGCTCTTTTAGCCTAGCTGTCCGTGCAAGGATGTGTTAACCAGCTCAGCAGAGGGTCAGGGTTACGGTCTTTTACATCCTGCACTCTTGGTACCCAGGTTCTCGTATGGTGTCCAGGAAGAATCAGGTCACACGGACTTGAAGAATGGTGAATGCAGATTTTTATTATGTAGTGAGAGGCTCTTAATGGAAGGGGAGCAGAAAAGGGATAGAGTATCCCCTTTACCACTCCAGGGGAAGATAATCTTCCCCAGGGACGGCCGGACTTCTCTCTGACCATCCCCAGCTGAACTCCTCTGGATGTACAGATGCTTCTCTTCTCTCCTTTGTCATTTTGTTCTGCTGTTCTGCTTGTGGAACCTGGGGTTTGGGGTTCTTATAGGCACAGGATAGGGGGTGGAGCAGGCCAGAGTGGTCTTGGAAAAGGCAATATTCGGTGCAAAAACAGGAATGTTGGTTTTCATTTAAGGTAGTGGATCCAGGCTTCTTGAGGGTGGAGCCCTTGCCAGGGACCCCGCCCTTCTGCCTTCTGTCCATATCAGTGTGGAATGTTGAGAGTGAGGAAAGCCCTGTGTGTGTGTGTGTGTGTGTGTGTAGGTGTGTATGTGGGAACTCTCTGCTCTAACCTTAAGAAATGATCTATTAAATAAACACCTAGAACTTTGGAAGGCTGAGGCAGACAGATTGCTTGAGCCCAGGAGTTCAAGACGAGCCTGGGCAATATGGCAAAATCTCATCTCTACAAAGAACAAAAAATAATATGCAAAAATTAGCCAGGCATTTTAGCACATGCATCCCAGCTACTTGGGAACCTGAAGCAGGAGAATGGATTGAGACAGGGAGTCTGAGGCTGCAGTGAGCCATAATTGAGCTGCTGTACTTCAGCCTGGGTGACAGAAAGAGACTCTGTCCTGCAAACAAACAAACCATAAATAAAAGAAAAAAAGAGAGAGAGAGCAAGAGATGGCTTAAGCATATAAATCAAGTAGTTAAAAAGAGCAGCATGGTTAAAGTAAAAGAGGAAGGAAGTAATAAAACTATAAAAAGTAAATAAAACGTGAAAACTATGGAGCAGATGAACAAAATTAAACTGTGTTTCTAAAAACATTAATTATCAGGTATTTGGCTAAGTTTTCAAGTGAAAAGGAGAAAATCCAGAAAAATGAAAAATAAAAACACTCAGAAACTTATCAGAATTGAAAAAGAAGTAGAGTATTTGAACAGAACAATTACTATTTAGAAAGTAAAATGGTAGTGGATAATCTTCTTTCCCACCAAAACTGAGGCCCATATGCTTTTATTGGTGCGTTATAATAATTTCCAAGAAGAATGAATTTCAATTTATATATCTTTTTCTAGAGAGTGGGAAAAAATAAAACAATTGTAATACTTATTTTATAAGGCTAATAAATTGTCAGTTTTAAACCTATATAAGAAAAATACATGAAAGGAATTTGAAAGCTAACTTTATGTATGTACATAGTTACAGAAACCCTAAATACCATATTAGCTCTCCAAAACCAATTTATGTATTTAAATATACTGTCGTTTTTAACTAGAATTTATCTGAGGAGTTAAGAAAGGGAGTTTTTAACATCAGAAAATTTAACAATGGTGTTTACACTTAATATAACTATAAAATCATCATTGTAATATATGAAGAAAAAGTATTTAATTCACTTTAGCACTTACTTATAAAAATATAACAATATGAGATTAGAATAAAACATTTTTAAATTGACAATGTTTGCATTCCCATATCTTAGAGCTGATTTTGAGAATTAACTTTAGATAGAACCCCTTTAAGTTCAATAAAAAAAAGAATATCTACCAATACTGAAAACTTTAAATATAGTATTGGAAGGTTTTGAACAATGCTTTAAGCAAAAGAAAAGGAGATTAGAAGTTAAGAATTGCAAGGAAGAAAAAACTATTTTTATTATTTTCACATAGTAAAATCATCCAGGTTGAAAAAATTACTGAATCAAAAATTGAAGTAAATAGTTCAACAAATGTTATAGATATCACATCACCTTAAAAAATAGAAATTCCTGAAAACAGCAATGCCTAATTAAAAAATAGTAAAAATAGATGCTATTAACTATGGCAACAAGCTTATAATATCTGTTTAGATTTAAATAGTTAACTCTATGGTAAAAATTGTAAACTCTAATGAAAGAAGGTATCTCAATCTACAGCCATTTATGCTCCAGGACAAATATCAGTAAATTTTTTTTCTGTAAAGGACCAGATAGGACATTTTTTAAGGCTGTATGCATCTTTTTTTGCAACTCTCTTTGTGTGTCTGATCTCTATTGCAACAATTTAACTTTGAAGAAAAGTAATAGGAAGGCAGCCATAAACAATGTGTAAACAAACTTAGATGTGGCTGTATGCAAATAAAACTTGACTTATGGACACTGAAATTAAAAGTTTATGTCTTTTCACATGCCTTAAAATATTTTTCAACCGGCCGAGCGTGGTGGCTCATGCCTGTAATCCCAGCACTTTGGAAGGCCGAGGTGGTTGGATCACAAGGTCAAGAGTTCCAGACCAGCCTGGCCAAGATGGTGAAACCTTGTCTCTACTAAAAATAAAAAAAAATTAGCCGGGCATGGTGGCAGGAGCCTGTAGTCCCAGCTACTCGGGAGGCTGAGGCAGAAGAATCACTTAAACCTGAGAGGTGGAGGTTGCCATGAGCCGAGATCATGCCATTGCACTCTAGCCTGGGTAACAAGAGCAAGACTCCACCTCAAAAAGAAAAAAAATTCTCAACCTCAAGGTGATGGTATTAGAAGGTGGGAGATGATGAGATTTTTGGGAGATGATGAGGCCATGATGGCAGCACCCTTGTGAATAGGACTGGTGCCCTTATAAGAGATCCCAGAGAGCTCCCGAGCTGTTCTTCCTCCATGTGAGGACACAGTAAGACATTGATGGCTGTCTATGAATCAGGAAGAAGGCTCTCATCAGACACTGAATCACCTACCAGCATATTGACCTTGATCTTCCCAGCCTCAAGAACCATGAGAAATAAATCTCTGTTATCAGAAATCCACCCCGTCTATGTCTATAATATTCTATTATAGTAACCTAAACTCAGACATTGGAATATCTGCTACATTGGTCTTTCTCTTCCCAACCCTCATTTTGCCAAATAAAGCCTTGTAAATGCTTTTTCTTTTCAATGAAAGTAGATGAAATTAATATCTGGTGAGGTTCTTCAGTTCTTAAACAAGTTACTTCCAAGCAATTGACTGGGAACACAATCAGGGAGATTATGCAACTCACATGATTACCCTATTAAATGTTTTCCATGATTTCTTAATATTCTGTGGTTCCACAAAAAGAAGCGAAAACATAGTCCTGCACCATCTCGAATAATATCAGAGAGATATCACTGCATATCTACCGACAGCCAATCAGAGCAATACAAGGAACAAAATACCCACCAACCCTGCCCTTCTGGAACAGTATTGTACTATGGAGGTTAAAACTCTATGCATTTGAGCCCTTTATCAAACAGGAAGTGTTTAGCTATCTTTAGATCTTCAAGGATTCACATTTGTAGCAAATAACTAGAAACACCAGTGCAGTATTTGGCATTGTATCTAATGGAATATAAAGGGAGTCAAATCTCTTGATTGTTTTCTGTATTGTTTTCAGGTCATTTTCATCACATGGAACATAAATGACCCAAACTGTATTCTAGCCCAGAAAGAGGAGGCAACTCTCAGTTTGTTAGACGTTAAGTTGATGAAATAAAGTTTGTTAAATTTATACAAAGTAGAAATAAGCAATATAGCTGGTAAGTTAGGTTCAACATTTGTGGCAGGTTAAACGTTAGTCCGAAGGAGCCAAAACTTCATTTAACAGTGAAAAACCATTGAAGATTTGCTGTACAAATGAACAACACGAGTTCTGCTTTGGAAAAATCAATTTAATGCCAAATACTTTATGTATGACAGGAGATGTCAGTTCCACATCGTCTATATTGACATAAAACTAAATATATCGATAAAAAATTGTGAGTTGTTTATTAAAACCATCCTACTAATGTAGGCTAAAGAACTCAGTTACTTGAGTTCATGGTAAATCTAGTTCTTTTGAGTATGTAGATATAATAATCCAGATTTGATTTTAGATGTAAACCTTTTGCTACGTTTGTCTCTATTCCAAGTGTAGAATTCTAATTTTTGAGCTGTTCTGTTTGTTTTGAAACTCGGTTAGTATTCTTATCATATATAATTGAAGTGTAAATGTCACAGTATTCCTTTAAAAACAAATGCCAATTAAAGTGAGAGATGTTGGCAACAGGAATGGGCTCACTTCATTTATTATAACATGTTTTGACCTTTTCATTATTTTGGTGGTAATTATTCTATATTTTGCAACCAATGCAAACTCGGATGGATTATTTGATACAGTTCTTTAATTTGACTCAGAGGTCATATTTTCCTTTTCCTTGGATAGATCACTGATGCATGTCTTACCTATATTCCTAAGGCTTCTTTTATTAATAGCTAATTTATAAGTTTGTTCATTGAAATTTCGGGAAAAAATCCACAAATTTAATAACTTAAATTTTCTGTCTGGACTATCAATTTAATTCCATTAATACCAGTTGTAATATTTATACTGTTGCATTGGTATTGAGGGTTCACTTTTCTTTCCTCTAACAGAAGACTGTCAACTTATTAAGAATAAAAATGTTATCTTATTTATCCTTTTATTTTCAGTATCTAGCACATACACTGAGACCGATATTATTTTTTAAATGAAAGAATGTGTGCTTATATCTGCAAACCTCCATTTAACTATACTTACTATTTTATTGCAGGTTTCCAGAGAATAGTAAAGATTTTTCATAGACTTTGTATTACCTGCAGCCTTAATGAAGTACTGGCTTAAAAATTTAATTAAAGTCAAGTTATTTAAAATATTTTTTTTATTTTCAGCTTGATCTTAGCTTGCCAATGTTATGTTAATGTGCATACCTTCAAGGATAACTAGCCAATATATTGCATTTTTCAAAAAAAAAAGCAAAACAAATAACCAACATGAAACAACTCCTAACAGAAAAGCAAACAGTTCTCTTGTCTAGGTATGAATAAAGAATTGCTTCAATTTGGTTTTCTGATGTAATAAGCTTTGTTTATCTATAAAGAGCTTTAGAAATGGGGTCAAATTGATCTAGAAAAATAAAGAAAATTAGATGAGAAGAGAATTAGCACTCATGTACTATTAAAAAAAGATGCCATTCAGATACTTACCTCTATCTAAGCCAGATAGAAAGCCATTATTACCAGAAGAATACAATATATTATAATGAATAACAAAATCCTCAAGGAAAATTAAACCCAGATAGATGGGATCAGAGATTGCATCAGTGGATATAACTGGTAATAGATACATATGTGTGTGTGTATTTTATATATACATTTGTGTGTCTATGTGTGTATCTAGAAATAAGAACCAGATATGAATGATTAAAGGATACACCAAAGAAGTAACATAGCAGAAGCTGTGAGCAATGAATAGGCAAATGCTTGCCTGTGGACGGTTGAGGAAGGAAAAAATTGATTTAGCTGTAGAAAATACAAATGGACTGAGAAGATGGAACCAAGGAGGAAACAGAGATATGGCACATGTGTGAAAAATGCAACTTTGATCAGAGCTTAGGAGGGAAAAAATGCAGGTGTTGACAGCAAATGACGAATTTCTAAGTTATTTGGGGGAAACAAATACCTTGTATTACTATATTCAAAGCTGTGTTTAGAAGTCCAGATGTGACCTGAGAGTATCCAGCATCCGATTTAAGGCCGTGAACCATCTGCAGACAACCAATTTTCTGTACTGGACCTGAGTCAGCTCTGCTTTTGTTTGGTCTTCACAGTTCATCTTCTTAGCAATACATGGGGAAACACCTTAATGTCAGGTAGATACGTGTAGCCCTTAGAATAAAGGGGTTTTGTTGATTCATTATTTCCATCTGATTGGGGCAACCTTTACAATTCATCAAAAGAAATGAGGATCCATAGATATTTCAACTGTGCATTTAAATCCAGACACTGAATTTTGGTTTTGTCAACTTCATATTAACCCACTCGGAAGATGTGAACATGAAGAAAAAGGAGATTTCCGTGATTGAAATTGGTTGCCGTATTGTGGATCAGTTCATGAGCATTTGGATGTGAGTCATTTCATGTTGAACTAACAACACTTTCCTCTTTAAGCCTAGGCTTAAAATAAAATTAACTCTCATGGGGTTCATTCCATTACATTAGGCTGGAATAGGCAATACTTTTGCTGGAGTAAGGAAATGTAATAATGTCAATTATTTGCATGATTTAATTATTATCTGCATATGTTACTATATATTGCTAATTTTTGAGCAGTAATTTCTAAACCATTTCACATATGTAAAGAAACACATATCTTAAATCAGAAGTTGGCAAACTGTTTCTATAAGGAGATAGGCAGTAAAAACGCTTGGCTTTGTAGCAATATTATCTCTGTGACAACTTCTCAACTTTGCTCTTTTAGTGTTTCAGCAGCTATAGGCAACATGCAAATAAACCAGAGGGGCAGTGTTCTGATAACATTTTGCAAAAGCAGGCAGTAGGGCCACAGCTTGCTAACTCTTGTCCTAAATAATAATGAAACTAAACTATTTCCACTCACAGTCATGAAGTCTTTTTTATTTCTATCTAAGCTTCCAGAACACCATTTTTGCTAAGGCCCTGACTACTTGTAGGACAGTACTGATTCTCCCAGTACCAGGGGCAGCTTAAGGTGATGAATCAGGCTGTCAACTCCAGACCACGTGTGTCTCCACAATTTTCCAAGTAGGAAATAGGGAGAAAAGGTGCATTCGGACACCAGGCATGCTTTTACTTCAATGAAGCCACCTAAATTAAGTGGAGAGTGGTATATTCACTATTCATAAATACTAGCATCCATTGCTATTAAATTTTCCATCTCTCTTTTATTCCTTTAATCTATGTTGTAACAGATGTATCACATAAACAATTCATGTATAATATAATGTATCATTTTATCAAAAATAGATTAATGCATCATTAAAAAATGAGATCTAGGGGAAAAATGCAGTTGGTATAAAACCAGAGTTGGTAAAACATCTTGGATACCCCATTTGACTGTGCTCTTTAACAGATGTATACTTGATGAAGATATAAGACTTACAATGGTGTTTAGCATCCAGACAGGTACTCTGCTAATTACTAAGACATGTAAGAGTTTGAACCACATGAAAGTGCTGTTTTTAAACATAGCACAATAGAATATTAGGCATTTCATAAATTTTAAAAGTATTAAAGAAGATTGGCATTGACTCCTCAGGGGTTAATAGTCTTGTCTTTGGACTAATAATTGCAAGTATAATAAATATTACCAATAGGAAAATAGAAGGTGCATTAGGAGCATATAATGACAGGATTTAAATATTGTAGGAAATTAGAGAAAGCACCTTGAGCAGGGAGCATTTAGGTGGAGACCAACAAGATAAATAGAATTTAGAAAAACAGAGAGAGAGAAAGAGAAAGGGCAGCAAGGGCTTTAGAGAATGTCACAAGGTTAGGGATTCACATATATCCAGCCTTAGAGGCAGAAGAGGATATAGATGTTTTTAGTAATGGATAACATGGTCACAGTCAATTACGTTTCTATATGCACATTTAAAAATGCATATATCTTTAAACATATATACTAATACTATATGATTATGTTACAGTATATACTATATATCTTTAAATTAATTTATATAAATAAACTTCCCCCCCTCAAAAAATCTTAGTGTAATGGGGTCAGGTCCAAAAGGCTGTGTTAACGTTCCACAGCTCTGAGAAGTGTTACTCTAAAGCAAGAACTCATAGTTTAGTTTGTTTAGTCCCAAACCTTAAAATGGAAATTCACAGATAAATCTTCAAGTGAATTCAAATTCAAGTTATCCTTCAAAACCTAGGCTTCTTGTCAAGTACCCCATCTCCTCCACCCTAATCTCTTTTTCCTATCCTTACAGTATAATTAGATCTTTCTTCTCTGACATTCTACCAACACTATTTTCATGAGGCCACTAATGTGACTTTTGCACCTCCCCTGCTTTGTAAGTACATCTGAGGATCAAGGTCCATTCAGAACTTGCCCTTCTGTGGAAAATACTTGCTGTGAGTCCTTGTTTCCTCTTTGTGAAGATCTGATATCAACTGGCACATTGAATACTGTGTTATTTCTCTCCAGGTGCAGGGACTTTCTTGAGCTCATAGAAGTGCTCTTGTAAATGGTTTTAATGGTAGTACTTTGCTGCTAATATTCAGGTAATAAATGCTTACATGTGTAATAGGAGACTTGCTTTCACCATAATCTGGTAGAGGAGTTTGGGAAATGTCACTAACCCTCTGTCCTACTACCATTTGCAAAAGTAATCTAAGAGATGTGTACAAGAAAATTGAGGTAAGCCAGTTGACAACAGTTCCAAATCTATGATTACAGTGTTCTGTATACCAAACGGCACGTACATTTATTTTGGGAAACTGAAGCTTGGGCAAAGAAATGTCCTTCGTCTGTAAACCAAGCATTGTAAAATACTTTTAAAATAATCTTCACTTTGGAGAAATGAATAATAGTTTCTAACTTTTGATTTTCCCCTTTACAGCTTCTCAAAGCCCTTTTCTACCCAGTCCTCCATTATCCTTGCAATGAAGATGTGGCATTGACTTAATTTCTGACTAGGCAAGAGGAATATGCAGAGAGGTGGTCATTTGCTACCTACCTCACCCCTCTCCTTGGCTTCTACTCCTCTCCATTTCCCAAAACCCTGCTTGGGAATAAGGGTTTGAATTGTGAGATGCCTCATTCATAGTAACAGTATCTATTGGTATTGTGTTGCTTTTGGTTTAAAAAAAAAATCCAGAGGAGATAAGACAGGAAATCTGTCCTTATCTTGCTCGTTGATGAAGGGAAATGTATCTGCTCTAAGGTTAAATCAAGGGCAGCCAATGTCGATTTGTTTTCAAGAAATTCAGGCATTGAGGGAGCTATTAACACCCTATTCTATTTGAATCAAACACCTGCCTTTACTTGTCTAACGCAAGTCAATGGGGTCTCTTAAATATAGATCTTTGCTGTAGATCATCTATTTTAAATGTATTTCTTATCATTGTCAAAGCATAGCCTCAGATAGTCAGACTGATGTCACCAAGGGGTTCCTTAACTGAGAGATAGGCACTTGGTTCCAATCGCTGCGCCGGTACTCATTAAGTATGTGGCCTAGATTGATTAATTTCGCATTTTCAGGACTCTATTCTCTAGAGCGTCCATTTTCTCTCCTTATTGGTTTTCAGGGTATCTTCCTTTTCCATTCTTAGTGAGGTTGCCTTTACTCAGGACCTTGTCTTTTCTTCCTTGGAGGATTGTAAGAAGCTTCTATCTGTTTGAAATTTTTTCCATCTCACCTCTTCGGTCACCTCAACCTCTAACAAGTATATTTTTTACATTGCTGCCAGCAGCTTCTTATTAAAATGTACATCTTATCACATCATTCTCTCAATTAAAGTCTTTCAAGGATTTCCTACATTTCAACACAAAGGTCTAACTCTTTAGTTTACATAAAGGAAGCTGCAGAAACTAGGCTTGCCTGTTCGCTGGCCTTTCTAGGGAAGTTTCTTACAGTCCAGTCATTTCAAAGTTATTATATTTTCCTGAATATACCCAATCTATTCAGCTCTAGATTTTAAAATGCTGTATATTACCCTCTGTCCTCCTTCTACAGAATCACTTGGCTCAACCCTTCTTGACATTCTCTAAGAGGCTCAGACACTACCTCCTTCTGGAAGCCTTCCCCAGTTTCTCCAGTCTGGACCTGGGCCCATCTCTTCGCAGATGTTGCGCCTTGAGAGGCCATCTGGCATAAAGCTTTGAAGCAGACATTGTTGGTGACTATTTCCCTTTTTCCTTCCAGCTACCTCAAATTAAATGTGAACATTTTCAGGGGAAGGGCTGCACTTTCATCTCTACTTTTACTGAAATGTACTGTACTTGATAAATGGCTGTTGTGCAAGAAAAAAATACAAGGTGAATAGATAAGAGTACTGGACTCTATTATTCCATCCATTTATGAATACATAGTTATTCAAAATCATGTTGCCTACTAGAAAGTCACTGGTATGGTGTTTCATCTTTCTTTTGATCCCCAAAAACAGAAGTGTAGATTAAATAAGTCTCTGCAGAATAAAAGTAATGCTGAATCCTAAATTTGCACCTTAAATCAAGTGACAGCCAACACCACACTCTCCACTGCCAACCCCAATGTCAGTTACACTCAACATCTGGACAAGTCCAATTGCACAGGGATGTAGGTTAATAAGATGCCAGTTGTGATATTCGGGGAAGATAAAAAGTAAAATAATGAGCTTGAGAGCAAAGAGGAAAAAGAGAAACTGATAAACAGAAAGTACTTTGGGTTGACTATAAATTAGATTCATGAACTACTCATTATAAATGGTTTTTCTCAAGTCTGATATCAATACATAGAGAAAAAAATTTAAAAAGAGAAAACATGAAAGAAGTTTCCATGTTCTATGCAATATTTAACAAACAAAGAATACTGTGATATAACCTGTGATAAGAAATCAACTCCAGGGCGATGCAGAGGAGAGAGTGTTTTGGAAGTTCAGCGGTGTGGATTTTTTTCCTACATAACTAATTATGCGTAACTGCTATTTGGCTCTAGGTTGGTTTCTTAATGTCTCTGAAATTAATTTTTTCCCCTTGCCTATGGAATGAGGAACTTTTTTCATATAATTCTGATTTCCTTCCAATTTATCATTTTATGAACCTGTAAACACTGTGCAGCAGTAACCAATGAATCTAGGCACATATGCAGAGATGACTGATTCTCTCTTGCAAGAAAAGATGGAGAATCAGGGGATACCAGGTTACTCTAAGGGATGTTTGGGGAAGAACAAGAAACTCCAGTTATCAGGGGATCGAAACAAAGTGTTTATGAAGGAAATCTAGTCATCTTTCAGATAGAATGGGCTGAGTATAATCAAAGGAAATGTTGGTGTTGAACTGAATTCCCTTTCTATTCCATCAGAAGTCACAGGTTTTTCTAGGAGTCATGGATTTTCTCCTTGCCACAAATTCCTATGATTTTGTAGCTAATAGAGACCTTGAATCATCTAGTGCCCTTCCCAACTCTATTCACCTGAGGTCAAGAAGGTACGTAAGTGATTGGCATAAGCTGATGAGCAGGCCCGGTCTATTTTCCAATGGACCCTTTTCTCCTGCCCTCTGCTGCTCCTTTGGCCTAAAGGATGTTTTGTAGCTATTTCTCTACCCCATGCCCTGCCATACACTGTATGTTTCCAGTTCTTCCTTGACAGAGAACAAAGTGAGAACTCTGCTAATTTAGATGGCAAATTTAAAATCAGTTTCATTGAAATTGCTTTGAAATCCTCTCTCATACCTAAAGAAAATAGTCAAATTATACAACACAGACCAGGCACAATGGCTCATGCCTGTAATCCCAGCACTTTGGGTGGCCAAAGAGGGAGGATCACCTGAGGTCAGGGGTTCAAAACCAGCCTGGCCAACGTGATGAAACCTCATCTCTACTAAAAATGCAAAAGTTAGCCAGGCATGGTGGTGTGTGCTTGTAGTCCCAGGTATTCGGGAGGCTGAGGCAGGACAATCACTTGCACCCCGCAGGCAGAGGTTGCAGTCAGCCAACATCACACCACTGCACTCCGACCTCAGTGACAGAGTAAGATTGTGTCTCAAAACAAAAACAAAACAAAAAAATGATACAGCATGGTCTTCTTCATATGGCATCAACATAAATATTTCACAGAATTAAATTTCTCAGCCATTTTAGAGACACCATTTTATGAAAACCTTTTTATGTATTTATTTTTAAAGAAAGCGATTGGTGGTTTGGTTTGAACGTGACAAAAGGTTGATCTTTTTATTTTCCATAACTGTAGTCACACAATTATCATATGGAGATTTAAATATAATCATGGAAAACTGTTGGCATGGACAGGACAGTCTCATTTGGCTCTTCACAACATTGCTCCAGTTTGTGCTATATTTTCTCTTAAATGCTTCTTTAGTCTACTTTCTTGCAAGCTTTTCACAACCAGTGGTTTGGGCTTCTCTCAAGCACTCCCTCTGGCTTCCTGCTTTAGAGTATTGAATGCTGCAAAAACACAAAAATAAATCAACAATGAGTGAGATGCACAAGCTTTTGTACGATTTGCCTTTTACCACTAAGATAACTGTTTTTCTCTTGCTCCCCACCTTTTAATAAAAATTAAAATGATAAGTATAAATAAATAACTAACAGTAACCACAGTTTACTAAATTGTTATATTCTAAGCACCGACTTGGAAGAAACAGAGTTGGTGATATGGTCATATTTGCCTTAGAATAACAAGTAATTTGAGTATCATTGTCCCAAACTGGAGTCAAAGATGCAGCAAAAAAATAAAACGAAGGTCAAAAAGGTTAAGAATAGCAAGCCAGAAGAAAGGACACAAATGGGACAAAATACCTATTTTGGTCTTACTAGATCGTTCTCACTTTTGGATTGGCCTCATTCTGTATGTTCTCCCTCACCTGCAACCTGCTTGAGTCAATAATTTTTAATTATGTTTTTCACAAGTGCAAGGAAAAGTAAGTTGTTTTATTTCTGTAGCTTCTATATTTGATTCCATCTGTTTGCAGCTCTGTAGCACCTTATTTAGTTAATACTTATACCGCCCATAACGCTAGGAGAAATGATTTGTAATTAAAGACTTAAATATTTTAACACTCTACCCTAAAATGCTTCTTAGCAAGTGTTACTGCAGTGGGAAAGTCATGTAGAGAACTTTTCATCTTTCATTTGTTAAATAAATTAACATATATTACTTTATGTTATATTGTTAAAGAAGACATTATAACTCTTGGAATTAGGTGCTGCAATCTTGGTTTGGTTTAAGTGTTATTTTTAAATTAACTTTATTGCATATTTTTACTAGAACTTTGACAGAATTCACTTTTAGTTGATTCTGAATTATTTTAATAATAAAAATCCTATTTAATTGCAAAGCACATGTCACTTTAAACTTTTCTCTGGAGGAAAGAAAGCTTGGCTGTTAAATTAATATCGCTGTAACAGAGAATTTGCTGACAAAGACCATAATGTTAGATTCTTCCAGGTCTATGATGATCAAGAAATTTCATTCTCTGGACATTACTGCTAAAAACCATCAGACAGTTTATACTGGGCCTGCAAGAAAGTCATCCCATCATGCTGTTGAGGTTGCTAAACTAATTAATGGCATGATGATATTGCAAGGGACTCGTTAGAACTAAGGTAAGGGATTACTGCCAAGGAATGTATCTAATATGTAATGAGTAGTTCCAAATCCTGGTTATCAGCCACACCTTTTAACGAGATCACACATTTGGCTGTTTCTAGTTCATTTTGGTATGCAAATGGAAGCAACAATACTGAATAAAAACTTTACACTATAGATGTTCTTGAGAATTTTTGTGAAAGAATGCAGAAATTCTTAAGTTTGAATCTTGGTTTTTGCCATGTTCAAGTTGTGTACCCTATGGCAAGTTATTTGACATTTCTAAGTTTCAGTTACCATCTACAAAATAAAGCCCAAGACAGCTATTTTGCAGTACTTATCGGAGAATTAGAGTTAGTAATTTTGAACATCCTAGAACAGGGCTTGATAGGTAGCAGATATATATGTAAGTCTTGTTTGTTTTTACTATAATTCCTATTGTTCTTTCCCAGGAGCCTCTAAATTATCTTGATGTGCATGCATCATATTTTTGAACTAAATTGTGTCATCAGGGAGAGCATTTAATTTACTTTTTTTTTGTTATTATTCAGTGTACTAAGCATTTTTTAAAATGTTTGTGTATAGGGCGTTATGCAAGATCACTAATATTATGATAAGGCAACTTTTATATCAAAGAACATCAAAGAGTCTGAGGGCCTTTTAATTTTACCAAACTTAAAGAAAAGTTGTTACACATGTAATTTATAATTTTATTGGAAAAACAGAACTTTCCTTGGATGAAAATATTCATTTTTTTAACTTAGAAATGCTTCCACTTAGCTCTTGAAATACATCTATTCCCTAGGGCAGCCATTCTCTCTTAGTGTTTTACCTTTAAGATCTAATACATAGTTCAGTATTTAGGTCTCCCATATGATAGAAATTAAATCATTTTAATTTAAAAAATTTAAAATTTAAAATTATTCTATGTATTGTTATTGATGATAATTATGATGTAGGTATAAAACTTCTATAGATTTTATATCAATATTTTCCAAATAGTTTTCACTTTTAAGTCCTTGAAGACTTTTATGTTGATGGGAAAAACAGAAAATTTAATTTTGTGCTCTTCTATCTAAGTGGTTTGTTTGAGTTACAGTGTATTCTCCAGAGCCTCCAACTGAATTTTTCTGTACACAGAAAGATTCAAACATATCTCCTTTCTTCACAGAGCAACTACCAACTCCACCATCAAGTATGTTTTAAACCGGAATGAAGGGACTGTAGACAGTCATACATTTTCAAAGATGAAATACACTTAACATGGAACCACTTTAAATCATCTTTGTCATCTTCAGATGCTGATACTCTTACCCCTCCAACCTGGATGCTTTGGCCCTGACATCTGAGCACAGATGACTTTTCAGTGGCTTTCAAGGTGTTGCTCCCAACTGCTTGCATCAGAGTAACCTATCATGCTTATAAGAAATTCAAATTTCTTCATCTCATCGCTGTAACCTGAATTAGAATCTCTGCATTATTTTGAATTTGCATATTTGATGATGCTATTTGTTTTTCTTCTGCACACTAATATTTGGGAAGCACTGAGATGAGGAGATATACTTTGTAGACAAGTTTTATAACAGCTACCACAAAAAAGAAGCTCCCTACTCTTCTTACTGGTTCCATGAGAAATACAGCAGAAACCAGGATTATGTAAGCCTCAATCACAAACATATACAATCCTTTTCTTCTTCTGGGAAGATTGCAAACAGACAAATCTCAATTTCTGAACTAAAAAAATTACATTTTAATTAAGTTTATTTGCTCGTTAAAAATATTTCTACACTTTTGGATACATTAAACAAATCTTATTCAAGCTACTATTTTAATGAGTATTCAGGATTTTTATGATAACCACTTACACATATTTTACATATTTTTCATTAATGTTATTAAAGATTAATATTTATTGAGTATGTATCACATACAGACACTGTACTTAGCATTTTACATCAATTACCACATTTAATTCTCCCAACAAGCCTATCTCAGTTTAACAAATGAACAAAAAAAGCTCAGGCTTGGTAAGATCCAGTACATCATAGATAGTGATATGGTTTGGCTGTGTCCCCATCCAAATCTCATCTTGAATTTCCCATGTGAGAGGAACCTGGTGGGAGGTAATTAAATCATGGGGGCATGTCTTTTCCATGCTTTTCTCATAATAGTGAATAAGTCTCATGAGGTCTGATGGTTTTAAAAAGGGGAGTTTCCCTGCACAAGCTCTCTCTTCTCTTGTCTGCCACCATGAGATGTGCCTTTCACCTTCTGCCATGATTGTGAGGTCTCTCCAGCCATGTGGAACTGTAAGTTCAATAAACCTCTTTCTTTTGTAAATTGCCCAGTCTAAGGTATGTCTTTATCAGCAATGTGAATGTTGACTAATGAAGATAGTGAATGGAGAGTTACGATTTTAACCATTTCATGTGCTATGGTTCAAATGCTTGTCCTCTCTGAAACTTGTTGAAATGTAATGGCCCTTGGGACAGTATTAGGAAGTAGGACCTTTAAGAGGTGTTTAGATCATGAGAGATCCACCCTCATGAATGGTCTAATAGTTACTGAGGGAGTAGATTTCCCTCTGTTTCTCTCTGACCTTCTGCCATGTGATGTATTCTTTCACATGACACAGCAAAACCTCTTTTTTGAAAGTCCAATATGCCAGTCCCTTGATCTTGGACTCTCTAGCCTCCAGGTCTGTGAGCTAATTGGGAAAGGAAGTTAATCTTGAGGCCTCCAAATCACTAAACTAAAGATAAAAGTCAAGTTGGGAACTGCATAGAGTAAACCTGCCTCTCATTCCATTCAAAGTCACCCCTCTGCTCACTGAGATCAATGCATATCTGATCACCTCCTTTGGAGAGACTAATCAGAAACTCAAAAGAATGCAACCATTTGTCTCTTATCTGCCTATGACCTGGAAGCCCTTTCCCCTCTTCAAGTTGTCTTGCCTTTGCTTTGTTGTTCTGTCTTTCTGGACTGAACCAATGTTCATCTTACATATGTTGATTGATGTTTCATGTCTCCCTAAAATGTATAAAACTAAATACGTGCCCCATGTGCTCTGACCACCTGGGGCACATGTGCTCTGACCACCTGGGGCAAATGTTGTCAGGACTTCCTGAGGCTGTGTCATGGGCACATGTCCTCAATGCTGAGGGGCTTCTCTTCCCAGGTCAGCGAGGAGAGTGGTTTCAAAGGCAGGAGTTTCCCAGCTCCACACCTCCATCCAGGAACTTGAGGGGTTTCAAATGTAAAGTTCTTCGTCTGGGTTTCCCATGTGTGGGCTAGGTAGAGAAAGCCAGGTGAGAGGCTCCTTTGTCCAAAAAAACCCACTGAAAGCTCTGGGAGGAGGGGGCTCTATAACTCAGGGCTGTGGACCAAGTAGCCAATCCAGTATCAGAGTCAAAGATCAATCACTCCAGAGGAGTGCAGTAACTCAAGGGTTAAAACTCCAGCTCCTCCTTACCTATAGGATTCCGTCTCTGGGTCCCTTCCCACAACAGCATGGAGTTGTCTTTCTTTCTCTCTCTGTCTAATAAATCATTTTTCTACAAAACTCTTTGAATCCATGATATTTATTCCAATGGCAAACTCATCATGCCTCTGGAGCCCTTTTTCCCATTCTTTGGGGTTAGGGAAGCTAAGAACCTCTTCAGAAGGGGAAGCTGAGTACCTCCCCCAGTTACAGTGTTGGCAAAATAAACTTTCTAAGTTAACTGATACCTATCTCAGATATTCAGGGTCCACAAAATAAATTTCTGTTTATTATAAATTACCCAGTCTGTGATATTCTGTTACAGCAGCATGAAACAAACTAAGGCACCATGTGCCATTTTTCATGCTTTTATGATTTAGATTATTATTTCCTCTACGCATAGTAAGTTTCTAACAGCACGATCTATGTCGTCCATAATTTTATATACCCTTCAAAGTTATCCACATTAGCATCACACATGCTATGCAACAATAAAGTCAGGAGAACAAATATTTACCAACTTGATCCCCCCAAATTCTACCACACAGATGTAATTAGTTGATAGTTTCATGCATTAAAGGTTTTGATCTATAAATTTAATCTATGTTACTGCTGATTGCCAATCTTATCTATTTTTTCTTATAAACATCCCACAATAACAGTGACAGTAGATGAAGGCAGATATACTCAATTCATAACCTAAGAATCCTGGTTAAATAAAATGTCAAGACAAACGCTCATAATAAAGTGAAACCTAAGTCAGTGGATTCATTATGATTTAATTAGTTGTGTGGTTAATACTCAAAATCCCACATGCTTTCTCTCATTTAATTTCGATGTTAATAATGTTACATCTAGAAACACCATTATTTCAAATGATAATTGATTAAAGTTATTAAATGATTGGAAATGTATAACTAGGGAATAAGAAGCAAACATGAGTGAGTTAAATCCACCTCAACTGTAACTTTTGCACATTTGATAAAATGTGGCTAAAAGCAGAATTTTGCTTTATTTATTCAACATTGGAAGGAAGTCTAGAACTCAAAAGACATCCAAGTCACCATCAAAGACATTTATAGTCCCAGTGTTAAAACTGATCACTTTATTTGTTTAAGGAAAAAGCCACTAGAAAATAGTCATGCTTATCTAAAAATGCCTCTGGGCTTAAGATTACTTTTTATTGGCTTCCTCCCTTCTTTCTCCTTTCAGTTAGTGTCTAAACTACCAACTTTGATATGACTCAATACAATCAGCCTGTTCCTGCTCAAGCTGGGTCTATGTGCAGCAATAAGAACAAAATGTTGTTGCCAACAGGCATTAAATTGCTTAGAAATACCATCAGGATTCAGTCAATAGAATATACAATTTTATTAATGTCATATATCTGTGATCTTCCAATAAATTATGGAAGTCAGATACCTGACATTGTATGGTAAAATGTGTGCATGGATAACCCTAGTATGGCCTTTCTGTAACCACAGCTGTTGCCCTGTAATTTTGTAACCCCACCTCACTCTGACTCAACCATGTGACTTGCTTCGGCCAATAGGATGTTAGCTTACTTGACACTGACAAAGGCTTGAAAAATCTCTTGCACATTTCTACTTCTATTTATTGCTCCTCTGCAATCACTGTTAGAACAAGTTTAAGCTAAGCTGAGAACAAGACTGAGCTAGCCTGCTAGATGATGGAAAAACATATGGAACACAGGCAAATTTTCTTAGCCAAAGACTCAGATGTGTGTGAAAACACAGCCAAAATCAGCAACACTGTTTAGTGGATACTCAGCTGATTGTAGACAATATCTCAGCTGAACTGGTTCCCAAGATCATGAGAAATAATAAAGATCTGTTCATTGAAGCCACTATTTTTTTGGAGAGTTAGTAGAATAGCTAACTGATATACATGGAAAGGTATTTTATTAAGGGTATTTAAAGTATATCAGGCCTGGTGTGGTGGCTTATGCCTGTAATCCCAGCACTTTGGGAGGCCAAGGCGGGTGAATCACCTGAGGTCAGAAGTTTGAAACCAGCCTGGCCGGCATGGCGAGACCTGGTCTCTATTAAAACTATAAAAATTAGCCTGGCATGGTGGCAGATGCCTATAATCCCAGCTACTCAGGAGGCTGAGGCAGGAGAATGTCTTGAATCTGGAATGTGGAGGTTACAGTGAGCCAAGATAACCCTACTGCACTCCAGGCTGGATAACAGAGAGAGACTCCATCCCGATAAAGAAAGAAAGTATACCAGTTACACAGTCTTTCTGTTTTTCTGTGTGTATGCAGATATGGAGGAGGCTATCAAAGTGCATATATTTCAGTATAAAACTTAAAAATGCCAGTATACCTAAAGGTTTGTCAGGGGTTGTAAGGTGATAAAAAACAGACCGATTAGTCTGCATTGTAGCAATCAAAAAAGTACCTATGAATCAATTTTACAAGTAAAGTCAGCAAATAATATCTCTTCTTGTGAAACAATAACAGCATCAGAATAGATTTTTATATTCAATTAGCAATACAAAAATAATTTATGTTCATTCTCTGCAGATACATGATTTTGCATAATTATTTCAACCTTCATAATAGAAATCATAAAAACTTAACTGTTCTCTTTTAAAATCTCTTTAGCCCCTGCCCTCTACTAAAAACAGTAATTGGCATTTTTTCTCTTTGGTTTTTCCAAGTTGAAAATGAATATTTAATTATTCTGCTACAGATTCTATGTCCTATGGCCAAATGCAAACATGGCATCAGATTTCTCATAAAAGATTTTAGCCACACCTGGCAAAAGTCTGTTTAGCCTAAGTCACTTCCTGATTATCCATTTACAGAAAAGGACAAAGTGCAGAGCCTTACTTCAAGCCTTGATGAAGTCAAGACCTAGCTGCCTGACCTTGCACAATTAACTTCTTTCTGTTCGACTCTGTTTATTCATCAGTGAGATGAGAGTGCAAAAACAATCTTTCATCTCTGTGACTTTAGAAAGCAGAATGTAGATTTAAGAGCATGAGACTTAGAGACAGCAGATTCTATTCAAGCTCAACCATTTACATGTGGCCTTGAACTTCTTAATCCTTGAGTTTACACTTTCTCATTTGTAAAAGAAAATTAACACATTTTAAATAGCTCTGGAATGGATTACATGGATTAAAATACTCTTCCCTGTTGTAAACCATGGGTCTTCAAGAAGAACCTCAATAAATAGCATCTCTCTTCTCTACCGGGTTCTGAATGTTTTAAGAAATAAGGCAAAAAGTAGATAAGGAAGCTAAAATATCCTTAATGTCAATGGAGAAAGGTACCTTTAAGCAAGAGCCAATGGGTCTCCTGAGTAAAGGCGAATTTTATCCACCAATCAGGCAGGGCAGGAGCAAAATGTTAGTTAGCAACTGAAAGCCCAGATAATATTTGGCACAAGGCATAGCAGATGGAAACACAATTTTGAGGAGTAAACTTGCTCCCAAGAGAAATAAAGGGCAGAGCTAGGTCAAACAATTGGACTTTGCAAATCACCAATTAGATGTCACTTGACCTTTCCTTGGGCAGAATGAGGGCAACAGTAGAGGCCAATGATAATAACGATTCAGTTTGCTTTCCAGAAAGAAAGCTTTAGAATGCAGAAGAAGTAAGGCCAGCTAATAATAAGCACATAATATCCAGTAGTTACTGCGATTCTTTTTCAAAATATTACATTAGCTTTTTTAGATCACTACAATTTGTTTGGATCTCTTTGATCTCCAGTTACTTTCACTTACATTCAGAGAGGTCAGTTGAGATTTCAAAATTAATTCCTGTCATGCTGAATTGTGTTTTCCAGAACAAACTTTTATCTGGAACACGTGGTAAAATTCTACCCAAAGTACTAAAGGTTACCTAATGTTATTCTTACATTTTAAAATTTTAATTAGAAAAGCATTCATGATGAGAATATCGTGATACAGATTATATATTAATTGATCTCAAACATCTGTAATAAATATAGAATGAAATGCCAAGATTTGGGAATAGTAATGAAATGTGTCTAAGAATGATGGATCTATACAGATTAAAATCTTACCAAAATTTAATATATGTTATCCTCGTGTATGTTACCAAGACTTCCACAAGTTTTACATTTTCCAAGACATGTAAAAATTCACAAAAATAAATTCTTGCGTTCACAAAAACAGAGCATTTGGTGTTAACATTAGTCAGAGTACAGAAGTAAAATCAATGTGCCCAAGAAACATCCTGAATATTCTGTATATTTCCTATGCATAAAATTCCACCTAAAGGCTTGAATTGCTAGGTATTGTCATGATTGTAGAATATAGCTCACATTTGACCCCAACTCTCTTACTCTCTTAGCTTCATATTTTGTGAAGTTAAGTAACATCTTCTCTTCCTACCACAACATGCTATCAGATTACAATAAGACACCAGTAACGAAGTGCTTTAAAATAGTGCCAATGCTAACAAATTCGAAGTCATTTTTAGGTAGGTGTTTAATCTTTCTCTCAACTTCAGTCCCAAGTTTTCTTGATTCTTCACTGACTTTTCTACTTTGTCACTACTTTAGGTGGATGATGTAAAGAAAGCCTTACAAATTACACAGAATGTCATAGGAAAACTGCATCGTGAATATTGATGAAGAATCCACATGAAACCAACTAGGAAGAAAGGAGCATATCGAAACACAGTGTTACCTTATTCACTGGGCATGCGTATGTTGAGAGGTTGAGGGAGAGGGGAGGAGAATTCCTGATTTAATGCCCTTAACACTGACAACGTAAATGTTGCCAAGTCCATTGATACCGGTACAGAGAGACTAAGTTTACCAGCCTTCAATATCCAGGTGGGTTTCCTTCTAGTGAGCTCCTACTAAGAATAAAGACAATGTGGCAGAATGTGAACTAAAAGAACTTCGCGGAGTATGAAAGTAAGACATGAAATTAGCAAATCACATGAAAGAAGCAAACAAAACTAGCAAGACAATAAACAAAAAAATAAAGACAATGTGGCTGCCCTGTTAGTGTATTCAATTAACCTGTCAAATCTTACAATCCTATTCTCAGAAGAATGTCAATAATTCAAGTGAAAAGAGAATTGATTCCACATATAAGTGATGTCACACAGTATTTGTCTTTCTGTGTCTGGTTTATTTCTCTTAACATAATATATTTGATTTATCCATGTTATTGCAAATGGCAGATTTCCTTCCTTTTAAAGATTGACATAATATTTTGTTATATATATTTACCACTTTTTCTTTATCCATGCAACCATAGATGGATATTAGTTGTTTCCATTATGTTCTGTTATCATGAAAAGAAAACACACACACAAACAACAACAAACTCCAAAAATAAATCTGTAGGAGAAAACTTTTGGAGATGATGAATAAACTTATGGCATTGATAGAGATGATGATCTGATAGTTTCACAGGTATATAAATATCTCCAAATACATCAAGTTGTACACACATAAAGTATCTACAGCTTCTTAAAGCCAATCATATCTTAATAAACTGATATTTTAAAATCTTTTTTTGAAAGAGAAAGAATTGAATTGTCACAGAATTATTTTAGCAGGAACAAGCGAGGCCTTCTAGAATCACAAAACAACATCATCCCTGGAACAGGAAGTAGGGGGCAGGAAAAATAAAGTTCTTTCTTCTCCACTCTACATTAAAGCTACAAAGACTCCTTCTGATAGGAGGACATGCTGCTATTTTGTTTTAATGTCTTCTGTAGAATGGTGCCATTTAGTTCAGCTTTTAATGTGGCCTTAAATTGCTATTTTATTTTATTACCCTTGTTGACATTCTGGAAGCATGAAATTAGCAAATCACATTAAAGAAGCAAACAAAAAAAGCAAGAAACCTCAGCCTAGTTAAACAATGCCCGCATAAGCCACATATTTGAATAATATTCTTACCTTAAGACATTGAGCATATATTTATTTGGAGTTTTCCTTTTATCATAATCGATGAATTCATTTTATGAATAATTGCATATTCCATTACATTGCAAATGCATGCACCCATGGCGACCTTGAACAATGCTTTTCAGTTGTATTGCCCAGGAGAAAGATGATCGTTTTGTAATACCTCTGCTTCCTTTTGAGAAATAAGATTCCTCTTGACTCCAGTTGATGAAAGAAAGCATCCTGTTCTTAACACTTGTCAATATCTTTGCTGCTTCATCTAGTACAGCACGTCCTTCTGTTATATTACAACAGTGACACTTTTATTTCAGACAAAAGTAATTTCATGGTTACAAAGTGAAAAGGATTTCAGTCAAGATATCTTTATTTTGTGTGTTAACTCAAAATGTAGGTAATTATGTATTTTTGAAATCAAACTAAAAGTAGTTATGTAAAATAAATTAGTGTGTTTACTTTCTGTCATTAAATAAGGAAGACATTCTCAAATATTCATTTCAGTGAAGTGTGATGAAGGGCAGACTTTTTATAGCATGTCTTTTTATTTTTGGCTTTCTGACATCCATTTCCCCTTTCTAGCCGTGCCCTAATTTCAAAATGAGAAATTAGCTCTCCCTCCTTGGTCTCAGGCTGGTTGGATTGTAATCAGAAGTTCTTTCTCCACAAACGCAAATTGGGCTAATCTGATGATCCTGTCATTCATTCTGAATTTTGAGCAAAAGATCAAAGGACAGAAAATTCTTGAAGTTTCTGTTACAACAAGTGGCATCGGTGTTCTACATAACGCAAGAATGAGCTTGCTGAGCTTGACTCTGTTCACCACATGGGACAGGTTGCTTAATCATTCTGCCTTAGTTTCCTCACTTATAAATAAATAATAACAGAAAACTCATAGTGATGATTTTAAAAAACTAGCAGATGCCAAACAATTAGTAGTTGCTCAGTATTGGCTATTAGTATTATTTTTGCACATTCCAGAAGTTGTAACCTACCATTTTGCTTTCCTTTGGCACAGTTTTTATAGCTCCAGCTTCCCAGTCTTCAGCTCTGCCTTGGTACCTCCTCATTTCCAAGGTGGCTTTCTATTTTCAGTTGAGTCTATGAACCTTCTTTAATATTCTAATAAATTATATGTTGTCTAACATTTTCAGAGTCATTTTCTGATGCCTATAACCAAGGAACCTTTTCTGATACATGTACCTATTGATATAATGTACTTTTTGGATAATTCTAGAACACAAGATTAAGATCTTAATAAAAAAAATCAAACTGTAGAAATCGACAGATTAACAGAGTAAACTTCAACCACTAAAACTGAGACATACATGACCTCCAAATATTAAAAGTTTGAACATGTTCCTTTGGTTTTAAGTTCTCTGCAAAACGACTCAATTAATTATCAACCACAGCCAGCAATGTAGTGTGTTTCTTCTTCAATAATAAGTAAATCTAGGTCCTGAGATGTATAATATTACTAGTAACTCTCCTGGGAATAGTAATGCAATTAAGGTCATAATTAAAGCATTCTTTCATCTTTTGGGTCCAAAACATAAAGCAGGAAACAAAGACTTTAATGAGAGCCCAGAGGAAAAGAGCAAATTATTAAAAGAATGAGGGAATAGTTATATAAAAAAAAGACTAGAAGAATTAAAAATTTTCAAAGCAGCAAAGTAACGTCCTGTTAAATGCTGGTTTTAAATGCATATTAAAGAATCTTTTATGAAAAGTGATACATTTCTCTTCCAGATCTGTAGTAAGTAATTTTACTTGTGAAATATAGGCTAGACAGTAGGAATATGTTATCAAATCTGAGTCTTATGGGAAATGGAAACATAGAATCAAAGCTAGTTTGAAAATGGATGTAGTATTATTAGAGTGCTTCCAGAATTTCTTGTAGTGAGAAGATCTGACATAGCTTGTTCCAGAGTAAGCTGAGGCTCATAGATATCTTTTTCATTCACAGAAGTGGAAGAATAGATTAAGGTCCTCCTTTGTTTACGTCAAATCATTATTATTCAAGTGGCCCTACCAGAAGCTTCAAGGAATCTTTCCTCACCAGTACCATGTTCAGGCTGCACAAGAGAAACTTGAGAGGGTTTCAGGTGCCCGTTAGCCTCGTCGTGGTATGGGCTAGAGAGTGGGCAGAAAAGTTTTTCAACTGAAAGTCCACTTAACTAGCATTGGGAACCAAATAACATTCTGGTGACATTTTGAACCAGAACAAACAGGGCCACATATTTCAATTCTCATAAACACCCTAAGCAATCACAGTTCTAGGGCAGACGATATTTTTAGCTTGTTTTAATCTAGAGTCTTTCTATCTTCTCTTTCCATTGGTAACTTTTCATTTCATAGCAAAAATGTTCATTTTTATTTCTAAAGGAAATATTGCATTTAGACATATTTGTACTGATGGTAAAAACTGATAAGAATAGAAGAATGTAGGGTTCTAATCCACATCCTTCTACTAAACAGTTCTTATGACTTTGGGAATGGTCTGAGATGCCGGTTTCAGCCACGTCCTCTGCAACATGGGGGTTGTAATAAGGGCATCCTCTTTGACCTTGATTACAGTTGCTGGGAGTTACCAGGATACAGAGTTGACCGGATTGTCTAAACTGTCCTCTACAGCACCCAAAATATTACAGTTAAGATGAGTAGGATTTGCAGATAAAGATAGGATCCTTATTTTTGCTAAAAAAAAATAAAAATATAAATATAAAATGATAGAATTATAAAGTCCATAATAAAGACACACATTTTAACAAATATTTATACAGGACTAGTCTATGCCAGCCACTCTTCCGGTCACCTTAAAAGTTCAAACTAATTTAATCAACATAAATATCTACAGGGCAGGTACTTATATTATTACATGCATTTAGAAATAAGAACAATGAGGCCCAGAATGCATAAGTTAGTTGTGTAACTAGTATGAGATAGAGTCAAATTTGGACCAAAGAATTCCAGCTATAGAATCTGTACTCATAATCACTGTACCTTCTGCCTAACTGGAACATTCTCACAGGTAGTAAAACTAGCAAACGTGAGAAGTTAGTTTAATAAATGTGGTGAAGCTCAGACCTAGTGCACACTTTTTCTAGACAATTTCTTAAAATTTATTCCCGACCATGATTTTGTAATGCTCTATACTGATGAAAAAAGATGCTAAAAATGCTAGGATAGGTGGCAGATAGGGAAAAAAATCATGTCCATTAAGTCCTTGAGGGCTTTTCCATCTCAGTTCCAGGTGTTCACAGTGCTGCTTATACTTTTATTTCCCAGAAAATAACAAAGTCAAGATGATCTGATACTGGTAGTTGAGTGTTCAAATTCTCAAGTTGCAAATGATGAAACTCTTCTTTCAGGGAGTCTATTGCAGCTATTGACATTCCAAACCAAAATTCTAGGTTGCTCCTCAAATCTTATTTCAAGGCAAACCATTGTGTAGTAGGATGCAGAAAGCAACCAAAGAAACAAAAGAAAAAGGAAGAGAAGTCTGGTGGAATATGTCTATTCCTAATTCCGGAGTGCAGTCAAGGACAGTGAGGAAAAATAATAGGATTGCATAAAATCCAACTGTAGGTATAAATCACAAAGCCTTCCTGAGGTGTCTTTCCAATTCTTAACTGCTAATACCCTCAAAAATAAAAAAAGGAATACCAAGGCCCATTTTGTGAAGTCATTCTGTGATACCTTGCTAAGAAATGTCAAGCTAGGTTAAAAATATAGGTTTCTGAAAAGTTCCTTTATTTCAAAAGAATGAATAACATCACTTAACCAATAGTGTTGTTTCTACAAACATATTTAGATCACCTTGCAAACCAGGTATTATTCGCCCTAGTGAACTTCACTCAGTAATTTAGGGGAGCAAATGTTTGGAATGTGTGATCCCAGGAACGCTACAGATATAGAGGACACTCAGGACTTGTGGCCATCCATTCATTTTTACTTTCAACAAATATTGATGAAATATCAATTCCATGTTAATTACCATGCTGAAAGAAGATATTTATCAGGAAGCACAAAACAACTCAGTCCGAAGCGGTGGAGATGGGTATTTTTTAAAATAAAATTTAATTTAAAGTGTTTTAAAATATTATAAAGTGCTGTTCTACTTTGAAAGTAATTGGTAAGGGTGATAGGAAACAGGGAAGATTTTTATGAGCAAACTACAGCTTTCTATTTTTAAATATTTTCTGGCTCAGAGATATCTCAACCTTCCAAGTAAATAAGCAACGCAACTTCATGGGAAGAATACTGGCATTAAAATTAGACAGGAGTTAAAATCAAGCTTTCAAGTGATAGAGTTCTTTTGCCTTCTTGACCTTCAATTCTCTTGTCAGTAAAATGGAATTGACACTGTCTTGAAGGGTTGTTTACAGAAGTACAATAATGTCAAGTGTGTGGCACATAGTAAGAACTCAATTAATTATATCTGGTATTATGTTTATTTCTGCGAATGGCAGCAATAAATAGTAGCGTTTGTTGAGTCTCAGGCTATCTGACTCTTTAAGAATATAAAAATAGAAATATTTAAGCTAATATACAAATTTATATTGGAAAAATTTATACTCCCTGCCAAATTACTTTAGGGAATATATAAATAGGGAAGCTATCATTGTATTTTGTTCCTTGTCATATATAAAATAAAGTCAGGAAGACGGGTAGTTTCACTGTGAAGTAAGAAAACTAAGTAAGTAACCCTGATGCCAATACTTTATTAGGCCCTGTGTTAATTGTCTATGAAAGTGTGGACATGAAAGATCATGTAGCTGTCCATAAAAAAAGGATGAGTTCATGTCCTTTGCAGGGACATGGATAAAGCTGGAACTCATCATTCTCAGCAAACTAAGACAGAAGCAGAAAACCAACCACATGTTCTCACTCATAAGTGGGAGTTGAACAATGAAAACACATGGACACAGGGAGGGGACCATCACACGGGGGCCTGTCAAGGGTGAAGGGCTGGGGGAGGGACAGCATTAGGAGAAATACCTACTGTAGATGACGGGTTGATGGGCGCAGCAAACCACCATGGTGTCTGTATACCTATGTAACAAACCTGCATGTTCTGCAAATGTATCCCAGAACTGAAAGTATAATAATAAAAAAAAATTAAAGCAATCACATGCCTATCCAAATATATACCGTTCTACGACTTTCTGAAAAGGAAAAAAAAAATACACTTAGAAATTAAATATTCAATCCTTTAATTTTATAAATGAAGCTATAATAATGAAGCCTCATTCAGATGCTACCCTAATCCATCTTGGAAAAGGTATCTGTGATTACTAACAAAATAATGGACTTTTCTAACCAAAAAAAAGAATGATAATGTGACTGTCATCATATGAGTCTCCATGTGATTTCATGAACAATTTCATTTAAAGAAAATATTTCAATCAAGTCTCATGCATTGATCTGTGCATAATAGAATCCAACACAGTTATTTTCTTCTTGAAAATGTCTATCACAGAAAGAAATTTAGGCAACTTCTCTGGCTGAGCATCATTCTAAGATAAAAATTAGTGTTTTTTGTTTTGTTTTGTTTAAATAATTCAGTATTTTTAATAAAGTAAGTTGTTCCAGTCAACTTTGACTCTTAGAGTTTAGAAATAAACTAGATGGATTCAAAGCAGAATTTCAAGAGTTTTGAATTTGTCTGAAATAGAATCTTCTTGCTGTTTCCCTTTCCTGAATAGGGACAGAAATCCAGGGACCTCGTTGTAAGTGATCTGGCAACTTGGGCTGGGCCATGAAGCTAGAGTTATTCTGGGACCTTTTTTTTTTTTTAAGGAATCTGGGAGCAATTATTAAAGACTGAGTTCTGAACATTTCTATTTCTCACAGGAGTCTAAAGAGAATTTGTTAAATTGTGATTCATGTTAACCTGCTTCAAAATTGCCCACAGAACTTTTTAAAAATTACCAAATGTCCCTGAAGAACTATGAAATTAGATTATCTGTGGATTGGTCTTCAGAGATCTGCTTTTCTAACAAGTTCCCAGGTTATTTGCGTGCTGCAAAAGTTTGAGTAGCACTAAATAGACAACCTGCGCCTGGATCACTATACCCACCCTATGCAATAAACATGGCTCAGGGGTCATGGAAGGCACGTGTACATGGAGGTTTGAAGCAGATTTTAGAAAGAAGAGATTGAGAAGATTGTCCTGAATGCAAAAGCAAGCAGCCTCTTTAGAAATGTATATTGTTCTATTGCCATGATCACACCTGGCAATGACACCAGTAATCTATGAAAGGTTACTCATCTAAGATATATTTCTTTATCTTGCATGTGAAATTTTTTCCAAGAAGGATGCTGATGGGGTAAGTTATTTCAGTGATTTTTCCATACAAATAGGTATTTTTTTAAAAATCTAGTTTAGAAATAATTATACTTGCAATTACATTTATATGTGGCGTATTTACCAACCTAAGTATTTTTTCTATCACAAGTACAAAAGAAAAAATGCATAGGATATTTGTTTAGAATGCCAAGGAAGGTATCATTCAAGAGTATTAAAATAGTGGTATGGCAATTTCCCCACTTTGCAATAGTGGGGAAATTGAGCTCAACTCCAATTAAAAAAAAAAAGCAAAAGAAGACATCGATGAGGCCAACAAACAAATGAAATAATGCTCATCATCACCGGTCATTAGAGAAATGCTAATCAAAACCACATTGAGATACCATCTCACACCAGTTAGAATGGTGATCATTAAAAAATCTGGAGACAACAGATGCTGGGGAGGATGTGGAGAAACAGGAACACTTTTACACTGTTGGTGGGAGTGTAAATTAGTTCAACCATTGTGGAAGACAGTGTGGCCATTCCTCAAGGATCTAGAAATAGAAATTCCATTTGACCCAGCAATCTGTTTACTGGGTATATACCCAAAGGTCTATAAATCGTTCTGTTATAAAGACACATGCACACACCTGTTCATTGTGGCACTGTTTCCAATAGCAAAGACCTGGAACCAACCCAAATGCCCATCAATGATAGACTGGATAAAGAAAATGTGGCACATATACACCATGAAATACTATGCAGCCATAAAAAACGATGAGTTTGTGTCCTTTGTAGGGACATGGATAAACCTGGAAATCATCATTGTCAGCAAACTCACACAAGAACAGAAAATCAAACACCACATGTTCTCACTCATAGATGGGTGTTGAACAATGAGAACCCTTGGACACAAAGAGGGGAGCATCACACACTGAGGTCCCATTGGGGGTGGCTACAGGAGGGATAGTGGGAGGGAAGGTGGAGGACGGATAGCATGGGGAGGAATGTCAGGT